>VUQH01086055.1:0-16473 GCA_015106775.1 Etroplus canarensis | reverse complement strand
GCAAAGTTTTTATGCCGGATGCCCTTCCTGACGCAACCCTCACCATTTACCCGGGCTTGGAACCAGCACTAGGAGTACACTGGCTTGTGGGCCCCTGTGGCTGGTTTACATGTATGTATGCATGGGTGTGCATTTTTGAGTGTGACTTTGGATTTTTTTTTTGTCTAGAAAAACAACAGCCTATTTTTGACATGTTCAGTGTGAATGTAAAGTACAACTGAGTTTATTATCTAAGCTTTTTGCGTGATTACATTCTCACATTAGCAGAGGAAAAAGTGCTGATATGATTCCATCTGGGGTCTGATGAGTGGACTGATCAGAGACTTTCTTTAAATCTTTTGTTTGTGAGGTTAACAACCATTGTTTGATGATGATGTATAGCTGTAGGCCAATATTTCACTATGAATCTCAGGCTAGAGTAGCTAGTACAGATATATTACTGGTGATATACTGTGTGTGTAGCGAATCTGTTTGGTTGAAATGCCTGTCTTCTTTGCACACAAATAGCATTAAAGGTGCTGTTGCATCGAAGTAAGCTATAAAAGGATATTACCACTACAATTCAAAACACCAAATGTAACCTACTATTTATTTATACAGAGAAAAACATTATAAAATAGCAAAATTCCAATTATAAAAGACACATTAATATACAGCAATAAATATACAGCAATAAAGAACTTCACAAAAACAGCTGCAAAAATATGACATATTTTCTCTCAATTTTTACATGAATAATTTTTAAGCCATTTCCCCCTGGGATTAATAAAGTATTCTGATGCTAATTCTGGTTTTCTTTCACATAAACCCTGAAGGGCTCCATATGTTTCTGACCACCTGACAAATTTAATATTCAGTAGCTTTTAAGTTCCTTACACGCATGTGTCTTGGCACATTTATCAGGTAGGTGTTGCTCCCTGGTGTTTCTGCTGCTGAAAAAAGAAATCTCTTCCTGTTAAAAGGGAGTTTTTCCTTCCCACTGTCGCAAAGTGCTTGCTCACAGGTTGGGGTTTTCTTTCTGATATTGTAGGGTTTTTACCTGGTCATTTAATGCACCTTTAGGCAACCGTTGCTGTGAATTGGCGCTATAGAGTACTGAGCAAAAGTCTTGAGCTAGCCTTCGTTTCGTTATGTTTTGCAACTTACTGAAACATGTACAAACATAAATGGAAATTAAACACATAAGGCATAATTTGTACAATTTTAATGAGCTTGAAAGTAAGTATTTGGTATGACTGCATTTATTCTTCAACAAAGCCTAAGTCAAGATTTCTTATAATTCAAAGAGTCTTCAGCAATAGTTCACCAGGCTTCTTAAAGTACATTCCAAACTCTTCTTTGGATATTGGCTGCCTTTTGTTTCATTTTCTGTTAAGATGATTCTGCACTGCCTCAATAATGTTGAGGTCCAGGCTCTGGGGAGACCATATCCACCTGTGACTGATTCTATTGTATGTTTTTCCATCCAGGAAGACTTTTACCGCATTGGCAATGTGTTTGAAATGATTGTCATGCTGAAGCATGGCCTCAGTCTCAAAAAGAAGCTGTGCTTTCTGACGTTTTCTGAATAGCGTGGTGGATCAAAGTCTGACGGTACTTTTCTGTCTTCATAATTCCATCAGTTGTGACAAGATCCTCAACACCACTAGCTGAAATGCAGCCCAAAACATGACAGAACCTCCACCATGTTTGGTTTTAGATACTCACTGTTGTACCTCTTTCCTGACCTCATACTTCTGCTAATTTGAACCAAAAAATTAATATTTGGATTCATCACTCCATAGGACCCGTTGCCACTGATTTTCAATCCAGTTCTTGTTTAATTTGGCATACCTCAGCCTATTCTCCCTGCTTCCCTTTGTTAAGAATGGCTTCTTGACAGCCACCCTTCCACTGAGACCATTTGTGATGAACAGTAGATAGATCAACTGAAACTGGAAATGAAAAAGCAGCAAATGTCCAAAGAAAAGTTTAAAAGACCTCCAGAAAGCCTGGAGAACGTTTGCTCTGGATCTCTTTTAAAAAAATTACAAGAAAGTCTGGTTTCTTGTAAGCAAAGTATACAGAAATGAGGGGAGGATCAAGACTTTTACACAGTACTGTATAAATAAAATAAAATAAAACTGAGTTAGAAGTAATTTGCCTTGAAACAAGAATCACAGGGATCAACTCAGTGTTACATGTTAAGTAAGATTTGTGTTGTGTAATGGTTCTCCTTAATGGTGGCTCCTCAGTGACACCCTAACATGTGGCAACTGAGCTTTTCACCAGTGTGAACTTCATTATTTAAATTTGATCATTTCTTGCACTGAAGAAATTTTAAACTAAATTTGAACTCTCAGAATAGAAATGAAACTCTCATCAAGTAAAGCTTTAAAAATCAGAATTAATTTCTGTACTAACCAACAAAAAAAGTAAAAAAAAAAACCAAAACTGAAGCCTGCATTCACCCTAGTCATCATTCAAATGACCTCTAATAGTTGAAGCCAATATGTGAATAAAAATAGAGTAGGTGTGCTTAATGTGTGAGTGTATTGGTGTGAGTGTGAAAAGTGATATTTTTACAAACTGCTTGTGTGTGACTGTGTGAGAAGGTGGGTGATAGACAGACAGTGGCTTTCAATATTTATACAACCTGTTATCGGGAGTCCATGTTTGCGGGAGCTTCCAAATACTAAATGTGTTTGGGTGGCAGCATTTGGAGATAAGATAGCAATAAGCACAATATCACAGCCCAAGAAAGTATTAGTTTTCAGCAAATAGATGGTGTCGCTGGAGCTTCTGAATGAAACCCAGAAATAGACTGAACAGAAATGATGTTCAGGATGAGGGGAGAAATCTTTGGGAGACACTGGTGAGTAATAGATTATCTGTTGGATTTTTTTAAGAGTTTGAAAATAAAAATAAAACTACTGCAGACACAAAGAGAATGTGAAGGATTTTGTCCACGTATAGGCCCGTTCCTCTGCAGGAAGATACTCATCTGCGGCTGAACTTGTTTCTCCCAAAAGGTGGAATGACACATTCTTTCACAAGTGTTTTTAAAGGCAGACTGCATGGCTATATGTTTTTTTATACACCTGTGACAATGGGACTGATTGAAACACCTGAATTTAATGATTAAGAGGTGTGGCCCAATACTTGTGATCATATAGTGTGTGTGTGAAACCACTGACAATACACTGCATGCACAATTATTAGGCAAGTGAGTATTTTGACCATATTGTTTTTAAGCGAATTTTTAACTCCAAGCTGAATAAACTTCTTCTTCTTCTTCTTGTAAATTTTATTGGCGGTTGGCAAACAACAAAATAGTGCATTACCCCCCCACTAGTATCCCGTCCACCTGTGTCATCCTTGCGCAGGGCCCGAGACCCTGGCGTTGTCAGCCAAGGCCCTGCTGAATAAACTTGAATGTTTATTGGGTTTAAGCGTATGAGGTGATTTGCATTTGTGTAATGAGGGAGGGTGTGGCCTTAGG
This sequence comes from Etroplus canarensis, assembly GCA_015106775.1. Classification (NCBI taxonomy): domain Eukaryota; kingdom Metazoa; phylum Chordata; class Actinopteri; order Cichliformes; family Cichlidae; genus Etroplus; species Etroplus canarensis. The sequence continues at coordinate 12,992 of VUQH01086055.1, read as the reverse complement.
AGATCAACACCCTATACCAGGTGTGCACAATTATTAGGCGGTGTCTTTTCTTCAGGCAAAATGAGCCAGAAAAGAGATCTAACAGACTCTGAAAAATCAAAAACTATAAAACATCTTTCAGAGGGATGTAGCACTCTTGAAATTGTCAAGATATTAGGGCGTGACCACAGAATCATCAAATACCCAAAAGGGTGGCAAGAAACATGTTGAGAGAAAAAGGCAGAAATGAACTGCCAAAGATTTGAGAAGAATCAAATGTGAAGCTACCAGGAACCCATTATCCTCCTGTGCTGTCATATTCCAGAACTGCAACCTACCTATGTCCAGAAGTACAAGGTGTTCAGTGCTCAGAGACATGACCAAGGAACGAGAGGCTGAAACCTGACCACCACTGAACAAGACACATAAGTTGAAACACCAAGACTGGGCCAAGAAATTTCTGAAGACAGATTTTTCAAAGGTTTTATGGACTGATGAGATGAGAGTGACTCTTGATGGACCAGATGGCTGGATCAGCAATGGGCATAGAGCTCCACTGTGACTCAGACGGCAGCAAAGTGGAGGTGGGGTACTGGTATGGGCTGAAAGTATTAAAGATGAGCTTGTTGGACCTTTTTGGGCTGAAGATGGATGCAAACTTAACTCCCAAACCTATTACTAGTTTCTAGAAAACACTCTCTTCACACAGTGATACAGAAAAAAGTCAGCATCTTTCAAGAAGACCTTGATTTTTATGCACCACAATGCTCCATCTCATGCATCGAAGTACTCCACTGCATGGCTAGCCAGTAAAGGCCTTAAAGATGAAAGAATAATGACATGGCCCCCTTCCTCACCTGACTTAAACCCTTTTGAGAATTTGTGGGCCCTTCTTAAATGTGAGATGTACAGTGAAGGAAAACAGTACACCTCTCTGAACAGTGTCTGGGAGGTTGTGGTTGCAGCTGCACAAAAAGTTGATGGTCAGGAGATCAAGAAACTGACAGACTCCTTGGATGGAAGACTTTTGTTATTGAAAAGAAGGGTGACTATATTGGTCGCTGATTTATTTTTTGAAATGTCAGAAATGTTTGTAAAGTTTGTGTTGTTTGTTTTCTTATTCTGACTTTAACAAATGAAAATAAACAAGTGAGATCGGATTTTTTTTTGAGTCACATAATTATTCTGCACACTAATAGTTGCCTAATAATTGTACACACACAGATATTCTTGTACAAAAGCCAAATCCTCACTTTCATTTCCTTAAATATTCAGGTTTGAGGTTTATTAACATGTTGGATTGACCAAGAGCACTGTTGTTGTTAAATAATAAAATTAATCCTCAAAAATGCAACTTGCCTAATGATTGTGCACAGTGTATAACATGGTCTGTAAACATAAACTGTCAATTTTTAATTTTTTGGAAATTCATTTTTTGATCCAGTCAGTTACTTTTTAAAATTGTTTCTAGAGCCCTAAAATATGGTAAGGTCATGATTTTGATGTTTTTACAAAGTTGAGCATGAAATGATAATACTTAAATTGCATATAAAAAATGGAATTAGCCAAGGAAGGCATTTTGTTCATAATGTTAATTTTGAAATTGTGACATGGGCTACCTCAATATTAACTGCTTTTATGTAGCACACTGTAAACTTGTTTATTTCAGTTTTAATGTTGGACATGTTAATAGGTGGGTTTGTGGGTATTGATTCACCTTTAGTGCCAGCATCAAGAGGCCATTTGAGAAAATACAATTTTTGGCACATTTTCTTCAACTTGGTGGTTGCTGCTCAGTAAGTGCAGAGGTCACATTATGGAATCAAACCCAAAAGCTATAAATTGTTTTTGGCATATGCAACAGACTGCCATCTCCATCTGCCATCTCCATTAGTCAACACTAGTCGTGTGACAGCTACAAAAACGAAACAGTAGACAGTCAGACGTTAACATTGTTTCAGTGTAGAATAGAGATCAGGTCAGATGCCATGGGACATTTATTCATCGTCGAAATGCTTTCTGCATGGTTCAGGAGTCAAAATGCTAAGAAATATATTACAGTAGACCCTACCCAGTATCCTACAAAGTCCTACAAATAGTGATGTCTACTGTATAAAGTATTCTTTGTGCTTAGTTTGTGTATAACTATAACTCTCAACTCTGCTGAGGCAGTTTCAATTAAATTGTTGCAAGTTTCCAGCTCAACAAGTTACACTATCAATATTTAAAATATGCTTGCTTTTTTAGCCTATGCTTCAGATGTGTTGGAATTTGCCATGCCCTTTCAGGCTCTGTGAATGAGGGATCAAAAGTCCAGATTATAGAGATTTCCTGGTTTTGGCTGCAAGACCTAGAGTGTTGCATCCCCTTCTAGGGCTCAGCAGGGATTTGTAAAAGACACCAGTACGGTCTGCCCTGACGTCATGCAGAGAGCAGAGTGCAGCTTCGCCTGAACCACCTCAGCCAGCACTACAAGTATATACTGCAATGCCAGGTTGGGATATTTAGACCTAAAACAGTGTTAGGCTGGGGTCTACTTTAAGATCAAGAAAGGGCTGGTGAAAGCTCAGACATTGTTAATTTGAGTGATACAACAAAGCAAACAGAAATGACAAACTCAAAACTGTTTTAGTTAAAATTAAAAGTTTATTTACATCATATCTTTTAAGATATGTTTTCCTTTTTTACTCAGCAGAAAAAAATACTGCTGTCCAGAGCTAATCATCACTCATGTTCCTTAACAGTCCTCCAAAGTATATGTAAGTCTATCGAACTATCAAAAGAACACTGAAAAAAAGAAATTAAGGTAACACTTGACCATCACAGTATAACACAAAATCAGTTGAACCTCAGGGATATCGATCTGTCCAGTTCGGAAGCATAAACCATTGCAAATCCGTTTCACCTGTTTTGGTGCAAATGAAAGTGACAGCAGGTGCACTGGAGAGGCAACAGCTAGACAAACCCTCAAAAGGGAAGGACTTTGCAGATGGCGGTTACAGACCATTGCTTTCTCTTTATCCCTCCTGAATGAGTTTTCTCTAGATTTGCTTTTTGCTAGTGTTCTAGTCACTGCTATTAACATACGATGGTTCTCCCCAGCCCATTCCAGTTGCACAGGCAGTCAAGGTCGTCCAGGATGGCACAGCCATACGTGCTGTTGCAAGGTTTAATGTATCTCCAGGCACAGTCTCGAGAGTGTGCAGGAGATACAAGGAGATGGGCAGATACACAAAGAGAGCTGGATAGGGACATAAATGGGCACTGACCCAGCAGCAGGACCAGTATCTACTGCTTTATGCAAGGAGGAACAGGAGGAGTGCTGATGGAGCTGTGCAAAACCATCTCCTGCAGGCCACTCATGTGCATGTTTCTGGCCAAACTGACAAAAACAGACTCCAAGTTTGGCATGACATCCTGTTGTTCTTTGGTGGGACCTGTGCTCACAGCCCAGTGCTGTGCAGCATTAACCAGAGAACACCAGAACTGGCAGGTTGGCAGGACCCTTCTCACAGATGAGAGTGGGTTCACACTTAACACATGTGACAGCTGCAGCGGTGTCTCCAGACTCTTTAATGTTTATCACGTGTGCTTAGTGTGAACCTGCTCTCATCTGTGAGGAGAACAAGGTGCTGATGATGATGAGCGTTCCCTTAAATTTTTATAATAAGTGTAATTTTTTTTTTGACAAGTGTAATTTCTTTGTGGCATTATTTGCTAAAACACTGAAAAAATAAATTTGTAAATGTTTAAAATATTTTGAGCTAGGTTAAGAAAATTGTAGGTTTTGATCGGTTTATTTCAGACTGTATAAAAATAAATTTACGTAAATTACCAAATTCAAAAAGCAAAACATTGCCATACCCTCTGAGTTCTTCTACATGCTGTCTGGACTCAATATTTTTGCTTTGCAAAGACTTCCTTAACTACTGGTTGAATTAAAATCAATAAACTGCTAAAGATCACAGCTACATCTGTACCCTTATTCATACAGTGTCTGACATCTAGATATCTTTTGACACACACGTCACTAAATCATTCCTCAAACAAGGAAACCGCATGAATAATTCTGATGCTCAAAAATGTTTTTGTTGCAAACTTGCTAAACCACTGCTGTCATTTCTGGTTAATTCAGGCAAGAAATCCTATGTAAAAAAACAACTATTGTAACTCGGCATTCAGCAGTTGGAGGAGGATACAATGAAATTCAAGCAGAAATTTGAGAAATATTAAAGAACTTTTCTATTATATGTAAATTTCTCTAGTCTAGAGGGACTACAAAAGAGTTCTCTTTTTCATGTAGAAAGTCAAAATACAAAAAAAGCACAAAGGAACATTTTGGCAGGCAGTTACTATAAATACTTGAGTTGATAAAGGCAATGAAACTTGTCTCTGCTGACCCATGTAGCGCAAAATAAAATATATATCCCCTGCCAGCAAGATACAGTGCAGAAATTCATATTAAATATGAGCTTGAATTGCTTTATAAAAGGGGTTCAGAATGACAGATTAAGTGCTGATTCATTCTCTCTTGTGGAGGAATTTTACAGCTGCTGGTTTCACACAGTTTCTGAGTATCATGTGATTTAGCTACGGGTTAAGAGGTCCTCTTAACCTGCCAAGAAATCCTTTCTCAGTGATGCTCTGGTGTTAACAAATTGATTGGCTCTGATGTGAACTGTGTCTAGGCACACCTGCAAACATATGGAGGGTCAACAACTGAACTGCACAGCTAATGGGACTCTGCCAGAAACCAGCACAACAGGGAAAATTAATAAGCCAGCTCTGGTTAGAAATAACCACCAAAACCCTGAGAAAGAAACTGACATACAGCAGCCTGCTGTTACACTGGACAAGAAACAGGTAGTTTTCTACATTTTTTGCATAATACATTTCAGAGTTGCATATAATAGAAAAAGACTAATCCACATCAGCCTGGCAGTTAATGAACAGTAATAAAAACTTAGCAAAGCTCTGTGCAATGGCCAGAATTCAATTGTAGTACAATGAAAAATACATCTAAGGTTCTGTTACTCTTTAACATTCCTTTACTGATGAGTGAGTCTTGAATGGGATTAAATTAGCTTTTTGAACACTTTTCTTGAAGCTTACGAGTTCTTAATTAAAAGCCTGATTTCTTATCATGAAATAAATACAGTTACCCTGCCTTTAACTCATGAACAATTCCATTAGCCCAGACCACACTAGAATATAAATGGTAGAATTTACCAGTGCCTTAATGCAATATGAATAGAAATATTGCCTAAAATATCTGAATGGCACCTTCAGAATATTAATACACGCTATAGCTGATTAGGTCCAATCTTTTGTCAGACATACCATTAGATGTTTTAGTAAAAAAGTGTTTAACTGACCCTCTGAATGGCCCCATATGAAACCATTATGAGACATAATTTCTTCTATATTTTTGTTCACAGAACTATTGGTATACTTCACTTAGTTTATGTGCACATTTAGTTAACATAGCTTTGGCACTTCTTACAATCAAGTGTAATTATTTTTTTAATTTTTTGTTCAAACTTACTAAGAGGTACAGATCAATAATCACTGCACATTGGTAACTACCTACTGTCCCTACCAAACTGTGTGCTTCATACAAAACACAGTTTAGTTCTCATCAGCTTCATCCTGCTTCATGAAAAAACATGCAGGATATTTTTTATTTATTTATTCATTGATTTTTGCAATTCAACCATGTAAATTTTGGTAGCTGTGTTGGTGGTGTTGGTGCCTTCTGGAGAGTCTTAATGCCATCATCTGACAAAAAATATGTCTTGCAGTGCTGTGAATATACTATTGCAAAAACATGACAAAAATGAGCAAAGAACATTCTAATAAATTAGATTTTTTTACCTAGCACTTATTAGCAGATATCTGTGTCAATGTACGCACTCATTTAGTCTATAGATGCGCCTTGATAACCAAGCTTGTGTTATTTCATAACTTAGATTTCCAGCCTTTGGTTCAAACATGATCATTTCTGGCTTAAAAGAAAACTAAACAAACAACAACAACAAACAAAAAAGATGGTGGAGGCCATCATGCTGATGTTGATGATTCATCACTTTGCAAACCGATGACTGATTTCATGGTGGCTACTTTAAACTTTTATATCAAGCCTATAGTTTGTCCCCTTGTTCAGGTGGGGATAAAAGGCCCTCCAACCATGAGAGGGTTGCAGCAAGAAGGGGACATCCACCATAAAATATTTGGCACATTACCAGTTCATCCACTGTGGTGACAATTCATCAGAGTAGCCAAAGACGCTTTATTAAGCACAATTTTACATAAACTTAAAAGCGATTTTCCCCCTGGGATTAATAAAGCATTCTGATTCTGATTCTGAAACTGGCAAAACACTTACCATTGTGACACCAAAATGTTGTTAGTTATCGTCCTTTATTTTTTACTGTGAATTGTAATATTGGCAGTTTAGCATTGATATAACGCCTAAAAATTATATTTTTTTCTGTATACTGACATTGCTCTGCCAGCTCCATGTTGTCTTTTTTTGTTGTCAGAAACAGGAAATAAAATGCAAATTTAAGTTATTTAAAAGGATTTAAAATATTTTACTGGAAGATGTCAGATTTATTCAGTACTGTTATAACATGTTAGCTTCTATCTATCTTTGTGATGATATCTGTGATTAATTAATACCTAAATTCACTTCACTTCATTCAGTTGAGAATACATTTTCACAGAATTTCACTTGTTTACCAAAGAATATTGTGCTGCGCTCTACCATTTTTTCTACTCTCTGAATGAGCGAAGGTCACATTCATTATGTTGTAGTGACCTGGCAGTAAATGCTACTCTTACTGATACTGTGGCTGAAAATGATGTGTATGCATGTACTGTAAGGTTGTGCACGTGTGTGTTTCATCCAGCATTAGTCCTTTATTCCTGTATTGCGAGGTCTGTTGATGAATGGGTGTATTTTTTATAGTCAGTAAACTTCCACTTTTTATATTTGTTTTTACACAGTACTAAACTGATTTACTATGCTGTTTTCCCTCACTGTGGTTTAATGAAAGATGCTGGATACAAAAAGGAAAGGAAAAAATCTACAAAGGTCAGGACTCTAGTGACTCCTTATTCTTAAACATGGACTCCTGATTCTAAAACAGTGACATTTGTTTATAAAATCTGGTGATAACATTGAGTTTAATTACATTTAAACCCCAAATTACAAATGTCTCCTTTTCAAAATCACCACCTATTACATACTTTTCGTTTGTTACATGACAAAGAGGAGCAGAGCAACAGCATCCAGTTTAATTTCAGTACAGTTCTGCTCCTGTAGTCATTTGGACTCAGTGGGGTGTGTGTGTGTGTGTGTGTGTGTGTGTGTGTGTGTGTGTGCGTGCGTGCGTGAGTGGAGGTGGTGGTTTGGTGGCGGGGTTTGGCACTCAAAGGGGATGTTATTGTTATCAGCATGAAATTAGGAAAAATGGGATTTTTGAATTTAGGTCAGTTTGGATGATGTGTTCAAAGGTTTGCTAGCAGTTTTCAGCAGCTTCAAAGGGAGCTGTAGCCTCTGTTCCTGTTCTCATGCTGACTTGTCGGATTTTTTACATCAGTCCAATAATGAGCCAATCCAGTTCCAGCATGTGGTAAACAAAAATGTCCATACCCTTTAATTTTAGAAACACTTTAAGTGTGTCCCTAATGGACAAAATGAAGAACAGTCAACAGTGTGTTTTGACTATTTAAAACATGTAGCAGTGTCAATTTTTCTTATCCTGAAACCAGCTGCACCTGTCACAAATATTTTACAGCTTCCAGAACATATGGAATTACTCATTTTATGGTATTCTTTAAATCTCTGATTTACTACCAAACTGTAGTAAATTGTAATTTGTTCAAACCTTCCTCATCCACTCTGTTAAAATATATACAGAACTGTACATTAAAAACATGAAAAAGCCATGCCAGGGCTTGCAGCTGATTACAGAAAGATACAGCTATGCCATTAATAACAGAGCGCTACTGAATGCCTCTATGGCACCAGAATTAAAGTTATGTTAATTTTCTGTATAGACACTGTTCAGTGACTAACAGCGTACTTACAACACTTGGATGGACACAAAAGTCTCCTGAGTGAATCATCAGCAGAGAAGTTCACCAACTGTATGAAAAACATCTGTGTTTTTAAAAACAGTCAACATTAAAAGTCATAAAAACTGGAGGGACTCTAAGGTACATTTGGGTAAGATGATGTGTAAAGAGTATGACTCTTCTTATGTGTGCCTCTAAAAGCCATTAGGTGGTTAACCTCCTGGTGATAAACCTTCTGCAGGTTTATTTAGTTTGCTTTGGGGTTCTGGTTCAATAACCTTAATGATAATGTTATGGTGTTTTGTTCCTAATTGCAAAGATAAAAATGCACTCTAGCTCTAATTCTGGCAGGTGTTTTCACTATTGCAAGAGTAGCAGTTTTCTGAGGCATTCCTCTTCCTAAACAGTGACTTGAGCTAAAGTATGAGTTGACTCAAAAAACTGGGCTATACTGTTTAACTTAAATCTATACTATCCAGGGTCTGCTTAGAAAAAGCACATTTATATTGTTTAATCATTAGCAGTGACAAACCAGAGGAATTTTTTGCAATTATAAAATTTTAGTGTAATTTTAATATTCTTAATGTGTTTTTGATAACAAAAGTCATTTTGCAAAATCACAAGTCCAGAAATTTATCCAAAGGAAGATTTTTTTTATTTACAAAATTCATCCATAACTTTGTGCCAGAGAGTCTAAAAATAGTGAAAAACTACAGATTTAATGATGCTTGACACTTAAAAAATGACATCCATGTAAAATTATCTCAAATTCTACACAATGTACACAAATGTACAATTAACAATAGAGCAAATGAATATGTGTAATGTGAATAAGTTTGTATAGAGATAAAGAGAGGCCAAAACAGAGCTAAAAGAGTGTGAATACTGGACTTGCAATGTTTATGTTGCTCTGTAGCTATAGGAGGTATAGTTTCATTTTTTCACCTTAAAAGAATTGTTAAATCTGTTTTGTAATTATAGGTAGTTTCTGGGCCCAATAAAAGAAAAGAAAAGAAAAGAAAAATCAACACCTAGAACCCAGTTTACAGTGGGAAAAATACTAGAACAGCTTCTAGAACAGCAAACATCAGGCATTCATAGTAATCCAAATATGTAAAATAAATAACAACAGAAATGAAGGTAAGCTGCCCGTGTCCATTGTTCATAACAGCTTTCAAGTTTTCAATCCTTAGTTTTGTTTTTTCAAATCCAGAGAGCAAACCAATATTTTTACAATGTGAACCCCAAACTCTTTTAGTTTTACATGATTGAGCTTTAAAGAAGTGAAAAGATACCTAAAGGCTAAGAATGAGGCAAAATAAAAATTGCAAGTGACAAATATGAGGTGCGTTTGGGCTGTGAAGGGAGCAGCTGCCTTCGAGCCCTTCAGCTTTACTTCTGTTTTGGCACAACACCTCCATGTTTCTGAAGGCCTCTCTGAGCAGTCTGCCTACTTGTCCCTGATTCTGTTTGACAGTCCTGCATGACAGATAATGAGCAGAATAAAGGGAAGAGAAAGGGAGAGAGAGAGAGAGAGAGAAAGGGAAGTAAATCCAGCAGGACATATTGTGGCTCAGCAGTTCTGTTGTGTTGTGGCCCTGCCAAGGACAGGCTGCATATCCTTGGCATCACACAGCACACCTCATAACTCCAATCTCACCTTTGTTGAATTTATGTTCTATGTATTGAAAAGTGACAGAACCCTCTGAGTACGCACTGATTTTGATGACCTTCGGGCCTCTGCAGGCTAATTAAAACCCAAGATCTTATTTCAGAACTGGACAAATAAATCTAAACCAGGCTGATTAAATGCAGTACTTGATCAGTGTTACACCGCAGCCATTAACCAGCAAGTTTGATGACAAGCAAAATTAGCTTAGTGCTCATTTGTGGTTGCCACAGTGAGACCTTTTGCTAATATAATGAAACCAAATCAACTGCGCTACTTCACCTAAAACATGATGGCACCATTTTCAGTCTGGCACCAGTTTTTCCTATCAGTTTCAGTAAAGCAACTTTTCTCTTCTTTTTGAATTTTTTAATATTATTATCTAAATCAACCAGCCTTGGGTCTGTGCTGCAGACATGCAGGCAACTAATTCCAGAAAAACTATAACACAGCAATAGAAAAAATCAAGAAATTAACTGATTTAAACCGTCAAAGTAAAAAACTACAGAGTAAGCCTGAAAGGAACATGGACATTAGCAACAGCTTAATTGCAGAAAATACTTACAGAAACAGTGTGAAAGGGCATCAGGAACAGCTCAGCCACTTATCACATCATAATCCTTTGAAAGTTATGTTCTGAAAGTAATTTACAACAGGAATTCAACTTAGCTTTTAGAATGATGTGTTGGTGCAAGATTATTTTAAAAAGCTACTTAAGAAAGAGTAACTGGAAACTTGATTCAGAGTTTTGATCCAATTCTGATCTTCATCATCAACAGCCTAAAACTAAAAATAAGCAGTCACACATTTACCTACTGTTGCTTAAGTATAAATTATTTTTTAAATTATACATGTATTTGCACAACAGTTTGGATTTGCTAAATATATACACTGTTTATACATTTACATTTGCTTTTCTTCTTTTCTACTTCTCTTTGATATCAACTATAAGTCAGCAAACTACTCTATAGAATCTGAATGACATTGTGTCCCACATAAATATAACATCATGAAATCATGGAATCATGGAAATTGGATACTATTCCATGTAAACTGTTCAACAGGTTTTTGAAATCATAGCCCAGTGGATCCTTAAAATGATAAATGAGTCTTTTATCTGGTCATGAACCAAACAGCTTTAACCAGGCTTCTGTCTAGCCTCTCTTAAAGATAATAGATTTAGACTCAACATGACCCTATAACTACTGTCCACATTTTTGAAAAGGTGAAAAGTAGGCAGTTTTTAGATGTAGTGGAAGGCAATAATGTATTTGATAAGTGAGTCTTGCTTTGGAAAACGCAGAAAAGAAATCATTTTGCTTTTGTTATGATAACATTTTAATGAATGCAGACTGGTAATTTTGTTTTTCTTTTACTTGGCTTGACTGCAATTTTTTAAACAATTGACTTTTCTCCTCAACAGACTTAGAAATGAGGTTGGACATGGTGGAATGACACTCGAATGGTTCTTATTATCCATCATTGGAGACAATTTTACTTCCTCAACTGCGCTTATAGCATGTGGGATCCCACAGAGTCCAGTCCCTGGACCTTTTTTTTCAGTTCATATGTGCTGCCACTTGGTCATATGTCTCCTTTAGTCTTTAAAAACACATAAGTCTAGAGTCCCTGTATTTCTGCCTCACTGACTTTTAAGGCAGTGGTTCTCAAACTATGGGCCAGTCCCCATTGGTGGGGGTTGGAGCAACTGGAGGTGGGACGTGGACAACCAAGTGAAATATATGAAGTAAAACTATGTTGAATGGATCTGATTTTTTAATGGAAAAGAAACAAGGAAAAATTTGCTGATGCTGTTACACTGATAATACGCACCTCTGTTTAAGTAAAATTTCATGTGGATCCTTTTAAGTCTTAGTGATTGCTAAAATTCTGGAGCGTAGGATGTGCGTTTTTGTGTGGTGTGGGGCGTTAATTTTTTTTGTCATCTGAAGTGGGGCATGCCAGAAATAGCTTGAGAACCACTGCTTTGAGGACATGATGAGTTCTAATTTCTTGCAACTGAAGTCCTTGTTTTTGGTCCTGATCTTATTTGTAGCAGTATCACACCCCATGTTGTACACTAATTAACCAACCTAAATAATTTAGCTAAAAACCTGGGCATTATTTTCTATCAAAATCTCAATTTAACTAGGATCTTAAAAGTGTTGTCTAGCAGAGTTATTATAGTTTTGAATTTTCTAATTAGTTTCTATTTTTATTTCATTTTGAGTTTTTGTTTTGAATTCAGTTTAGTTTCAGTTGGTTTCCAGAGTGTGTTTGCTCGTTTTAGTTTAGTTTTTGTTGTTTGAAAATGTTTTGATTTAGTTTAGTTTTTATTAGTTTCAGTGTTCTTATAATATGGATGATATTTGTCAGGGGAAGATTTAAGATAGTTAGATCAGAAATTACAATACAAACACAACACTTTGTGAAGGCAGATGAGTCACAATCATGTACACACCCTGACTATCAATAAACAAATGGACCAAAGCCTCATCAGACAGAATGACTGACCAAATTTAACCCAACTGACAAAGACTAGAACTAAGGACATTTCCTGTATATTTTTATTTTGTTTTATTTAGTTTCCTAAGCCCACAATGTTGTTTTAGTTATTTTTGATTTTTCCCAAGTTTAGTTTTTTTAATTCAGTAAAATAAAATTATTCAATAAAATTATTTTTCTCAGGTAGTTTTAGTTTAAACACGCCTAAATGATGCTGCAGTTTTCCATCTATAGTACAAAACATGGCAGAAGTTACACTGGTTTCCTATTTATTCACTACAGAATCCAATTTAAAATTTTAATGATTACTTTTAAATCACTACATGGTATGGCTCCACATTATATCTCACAACTCCTAACACCTTATACCACCTCCAGGCAGTTCAGATCAGAGAATCTACTAATGTTATAGGCAGCCCAGGCTTAAAACAAAAGGGAATCATGCTTTCACTGTTTAATCTCCAACAATGTTGAACAAACTTCTTCTTATTATTAGATTGGCACAATCAGTTCCCCATTTCAAACACTTGACCCACCTGTACAGATTTACTATTTTAAAATGTCTTCAAAAATAGCAGGTACTACTCAATATTATGCGGTACTACTCAATAATCACAGGTACTAGCAGCAATACTATTATTCACACCACATACTGTGGGTGTACATGTGTATCTGTGTCCATAAACAATAAAACCAAAATCTTGGTCTTTTAGCTTTTTAAGCATTTTTTTTTTTTTTTTTTTTATCTGTCCTTTTC
>VUQH01086053.1:0-32030 GCA_015106775.1 Etroplus canarensis | reverse complement strand
ATATAAAGTCCCTCCAGGGAAGATATAGTAAGAAATAATTCTTCAAAAAAAGATGGGTTATCGTCATTGGGGCCATATATATTTATAAGATTTAATTTTTGTGTTAAAATATTGTCTTGAATGATAATATACCTTTCAAATGGATCTTGGATAGTTTTTATAACTTGAAATGGTATTGATTTGTGTATGAGAGTAATGACACCCCTTGAGTGAGTGTTATATGAAGCATGAAACATCTGGCCTGGCCGTCTCTTGCTCAGACGATGTACATCTGTGGCCAGCAAATGTGATTCTTGTAAAAAGACTATTTTAGATTTGAGAAATTTTATTCTATCCATTACCTGTTTCAATTTAGCCAGTTTTCTGATTCCGCGGACATTCCAGCTTATAACTTTGGTGTCCAGTCTACTTCGATTTGTTTTTTCCATAAATTGTAGCTTCAGTTTATTTTAAGTCTGTTACCCAAGAAAACAGTGAACGAAAGTGAAACCCCCCCCATTTCAGTTTGAATCCACCTCCAATGTTCCTCGCCTTGCTTCCCCTCCACCTGGTTTCTTGCACACACAATATATCTACCTTCCTCGTCTCCATCATATCAGCCATCCCTCTCCCTTTACCAGTCATAATCCCTACATTTAAAGTCCCTACTCTCACCTCCACCCTCCTACCTTTCCTTCTCCCTCTTTGCTTCCTAACATGCTTTCCTCCTCTCCCCCTCCTTGGTCTTCGGCCAACAGTAGCATAGTTTCCATCGGCACCCTGTTGGCTAATGGCACTGGAGGTGGTCGTTGTTAACACAGGCCGTGACCGATCTGGTATGGAAGTCGTGTTATGAATCCACATATTTTATTTGGCAAAGTTTTTACACCGGATGCCCTTCCTGACGCAACCCTCACCATTTACCCGGGCTTGGGACCGGCACTAGGAGTACACTGGCTTGTGGGCCCCTGTGGCTGGTTTATCATCAGACATTACTTTAAAGCTTTAAATGTAATATAAACTATACTAAAGTAAAATAACTCAAATCTTATGTTCAGCATATTTTTTTTTACCAACTTTAGGCATGCCAGCTACGCAGAAACATGCAGTGCTAGCAAAGATATGACACATTTTACCAAAGCCTATTTGAATGATGTCTCCTCTACAAAGTAGACTTGGCTCACAGGGTTGGAAAAGCATAGGTGGATGCATTCTTCTTCTGTGGCAAATGATCCTGGGTGATTTTAAGTGATTACCGTGTTATTCATTCTAGATGCACCCCCAGCTGTGTTTGTGCACATCAAGAAAAGAGTGAGCTTTCCTCCAGCTTGGCTTGTTTCACATAGCTGTGGTTTCAGGTGATACTGTAATCTGTGTACTGCACTATATGTAGTGGGGAAATTGCAAAGCTTCCACTTCACAATTCCTGTACAAAGACATTAACTGAGCCATAGAGCTGGACAAATACTACACCATCAATATTATCATTATCTGTGGCCTTCTCTCTGGGTTATTTGGTGAAAGGAAAACTATAGTAATTAACTATCTAAAAAACGACAGCTGGACAAGACCTACTGACAAGTAGAAGTCTCAATGCTGAGAGAACAGTAGAAACAGCAAACCTGCTGACTGTGCAGACTGCAAGATCATTTGACAAGGACACCAAAACACATGAAGTGAACAAACACACACAGGATACCACTGGGCCCAGTTTATCAGTAGGCATTTAGATATTCTCTTTAAAGTGCAGTGCAGCTGCAACCTTGTTGTACCTTGGTAACAGGCAGGAGGCCTTGGCTTGCATTCAGAAGAAGGCAGTGCCAGGGAGATGTCTCACACTGCTTCGGTGAGTAGGAGCAAACCAGCCACTTCAGCAGCCGTGTTTTTGCCAAGTCCAACTCAGTTTTCCCTGCAGTTTCACTCAGTATGATGCTTTCTGGTTCCAGGCACTGTGAAATGTTATTCACCCAAGTGGTGCCATATTTTTTCATATTTATTTATTTAGATGGGTACCTAAGTGTTTCAGGTAACAGAGTGCAAAATGAAGAAGTTATGATTTATGCTGCTGGTTGTTCTTGATGAGGTGCCATCGAAAGCATCTACTTTGTTTTCATCTCAGTATTCCAAATACAGAGTCCTGTAATTGATATGTAAGCTCTTCGCAAGCATGAAAAGCAGTAATTCATACTTAAATGAGTATGAATCAAAGCAATGACTTCTCAGTCTTACCCCAGAGATTGTTATAGGACAAACAAAGTGTTGTGTTATTCCAGTTTAGATTACTTGCCTCACCTTATTGAACACCTTATCTTTGCTCTTTGTATATGTTTTAAGTGTTTATTTATTTTAGTGAACATGCATTGTATCACAGTTGACGAGATACTATAGCGATTATATTTTGATGACATCAGCATACATTGCACTTTTATCCTATATTATGTATTTGTGAAATGATTTCAAAATGTTAGTTATTTTGAAATCAAATTTTCATTTGTGATTAGTAAGCCCTACCTCAACCACAGGGTGCCAAATGTTGTAGTTTTGTTAAAGAAACTGGCATTTCAGAAAACACCAGGATACATCTGGAACAGCAATAGTGAGACCGATCTCATACACATCAATTCACATATAGACACTTAGATAGGAGCAATTGGTGTCCAATTCCAACACACTTGAGCTTTATTTATGCCTTTGCTGGGAGTCTACGTAGAGCCTACAATGTACTGGCCAGCGCCATTGGAGGTATTTATGCTTTTGTGAGATGTGCCTGGGTTGTCCTGCTATTCTCTGCCAAGAAACTAGTTGGTAGTGAGGTGCCTGTGTTGACTTCTATTCTGCTTCTTCTACTGTATTAATTCCTATCTGTACTTTATGTGTTTATGCCAAGCAATGGCAACTATAACAATAGAAATGCAACTTGAGCTGGAACCAATAAATACTTAACAACAGACGCTAATGATGACAGAGAAAAGACAGAAGTCCATTTTAAAAAAGTGTGGTGAAGAGGTAGCTGGAAATAGGTAGAAGGTCAGGTCAGTACCGAATTTGCCAGTGACAGTAGTTGCGGTCTGCATCGACGAGGCATAAAGTTAGGTTTCTGAAGAGGTGCATGTCAGGTTATGGTGAGGGTTAGGTTGTAGAGTTTTACAAAGATTCAAGGCTAGAACATACCTACGATGTCAATTCAACGCACAAGCATAAATGATGCTTTAGTCTCCTTAAAGGACCAGTGTGTGAGATTTACTGCCTTCTACCAGTGTGAATGCAGATCGCAACAAGACTGTTCTCACCCCCTTTCTTTAGAAGTGTTGGAGAGCCTATGGTGGTCATCAGGAAACGAAAGGTAGTCTTTCACACCACATTCACAAGAGTTTCCAGTCCAGAGATTTATGTATGTCGATATAATTAGGACTTAGATTGACAGTGAGATAGTGTATTTTTTCACATTTGCAGAATGAAAGCATCACTGGCACAGAGGTTTAGGAACATGCATCATAGTGACTCCTATTGAATCAGACCCACTAACAACACACTCACAAAAGAAAAACACAGTGATTATTATCCTGAAGATATTTTACACCACGAAAAGCATAAATATGTATGTTAGATTCAATTTCTGTTAACAGGTCACCTTAAGTCCGGTCTTTAAGTTCCTTACTAGTCCTTTAAGCATACATTTTCAACATGTTAGGTAGATGATGTGAACAGGCACATTTTTAGCCCAAATCAGGATCCTTTCCTGAACTTATCCTAATAGTTTTAGCTCCTAAGCCTGGCCAAACTGCAAGTGATAATGAAACTAAAAAGTCAGTGAAACAGGATAAGGATGCAGATCCTTAGTGTTGTGATCTATGGCACCTCCAGTCCACCTGCCCACTTCAATTTAAACTTTATGATAGCCATCCAAATACTATTTATAGATTCACGACACAGTATTTATTAACCATTTACAAAGTTTCGTAGAGTTTTTAAAAAAAAAAATTATATTTGCATTTATCATACTATCATAATAGCAATAGTTTTATTTAATCAGTTATTAACTATTAAGAAAAGTGTTATATGTAAATGTGCCATAAAAATGATGTTTATAATCATCAGTATTATTATCATTACACTGAGCTGTACAGTAATGTGCATAGTATGATTTAATATATTGGACTGGATGAGTTTTAGCTAAGATAGATCCTAATCACAGATATATCTGTGCAGCCACAAAACATTAACAGGCCCATGAACTCATGCACAGAGCCTTATTTACTGTCTGATGCTGAAATTCACTTCGATTGAAGCAGACCCTTATATACTTGTGGAAATGGAAAGTGTAACACCCAGATAAGAATCTTATATGCAGCCTAAGTGCCTGTGTTCCATAAATTTCAAGTCAACTTAAACCCGCCTTGTTATTTTCCCTCATGTTATTACAGCACAAATTAGGATTTATTCTGAAATAACTTCAGATCAAAATAGACAAACTTTTTGAAAGACAAGGTCATCATGCACAAAAAAGTTGTTCATGTTTCTGAAAACACTCTCATTTCACTTTCTTCCAATATATTACAAACTCAGCCATTGTTACTTCTTTCTAATTTGACTTACTATTTATAAAACATTGCATCCTGTTTGTCACCTTGCATCTGCCAATTAATTCCTTACACCTTTAGGTGAAAATTCCTATCACTTTGTTCCCCACATGCTAGTACCAGGGAAATCACTTACATCAACCCTAGACTTTGCTTAAAGATAAGCTCGAAAAACATTTTTTAAAAAGCAGAAATTAACATATGACTCTTTGGGTGTTATACTCTAAAATCTAAATTGACTGTCAGTCCATTTTATAATTGAGTTGATGACAAATGTTAAATTTGATGGTAAATTGTCCTTTCTAATAACAAAACAATGCAATGTCAATGATTCAAGGGTGCAGAAGAAATCAGAGAGAGAAATAAAATCTTGCTGTCCAAAAATCTAATCCACTGGGCTCAAACATAGACTGTGTGTGAACACTGGGCTCATTCATTTTGTTTGATTGACCTAAAGTGTTTTCCGTTGATGAATACTTATGTGAATTTTTATAACTATTGGTCAAATATATATGGAAACACATGGAGCAGAAAAAAGGGGGTAAAAACAACAAGAGTAAAGTGTACGTCTTATGAATCCGACTGGATTAAGATGGGCGGTTTGAATAGCATGCATACTGTACATGACTTGCAAGTAGTCCAAGGTTTGCTATGCATTGATCTATAGACCAATTAGCTCAGATAAAGTGTTGCTATGCATGAAGATGTAGGTTAATGGAATAAAGCAATGTAGTGAGCACTACAGCTTGTGTGCATAATGCAAATAGTTACCTTTCCACTTCAGCAGAGCAAGATGAGCCAAATATGCATCTCATTTACATCACAATATGGGGTGTACAGGAGAGACAACATTTACGCTGGGATGTGAAGGGGAAAAATAAGGTCACTTAACTTATACCCAGGGGAGATATTTCCACCCTCATATAGTGAGAAATTTTGCCAAGCACAATGTTGAGCATTACATATTGACATCATGTCTTGTGGTGCACTGATACTTTAATCCTTAGCTCCTTTACAGAGTATAAAAAATGAGGATTTCATTCAGTCTCCAAGGGTTTCCTAACTCTACTGATTTGCACTGAGTATAAAGTTATTTTTTATACAGCTCTATGGCTTCAGGCAACAACAAATGGCTCCTAGTTTTGCCTGAGGCTGCATTTATCAAAATTGCTCATCTGTTTCTAGCTTTCTTTGCAAATGTGGTCTATAGATATGCAGCAGTTTCATTACCTTTGCATATCTGTCATTTGTTTGACAGTGCAGAGTTGAAACAAATGCACATTTAATGGATGCAACCTTAATGAGGAATTGAAAAATTCATGAAAAGATGACCATTAAGGTTAAAGCCTCACTGAGGTTACCCCTCCAATGTGCTTCTCCAATCGCTTATTAATAGACCTCTCACATGTTTTTGACACTGACTGTCAAAGAAACCATTTTGACTCTTAATGAAAGGGGAGCTTTTACATTCTGCCAGTTCTGCAGAAAGATGGCAGAGTGCAGTAGCAGCACAACATTTCATTTGATTAATCCATCTCAAATGAGTGAAGAGAGAGACAGAGAGAGATCTGAGATGACTAAAAAAAACTGTGCATGCAAAAAATGTAATGATAAAATCACCAAAAGGGAATCCTATCTACTTTGGCTTCACCACTAAATTCTGCTGGCCTTTAGGAGTTTTTTCTTTTATCAAGATAGACAAGATATTTCAATATATTTGGAATTTAACCATGTGAAATGCATGCAGCGACTGTGAAAAGATATGTTTTCTTTCACAGCTGTTTAATCAAGAATTGAGCTTGTAACTCTGTATCGGCATAAACTGCCACAAGACAGGAGCTTCCCTTCAAACAGTCTGTCCTCATTGATATGCAGCACAGGTAATCTGCTTCTGGACACACTCCATTCACTGTCGCTTTGATTCAAATTAGAATTGTAATTTAAGGTTATTAAATGACCTATGAACCATGGCACATGGAAAAAAATGTGATCTGTCATTAAGAATAAGCGCATCCGTACATAAATTTTCCTTTTTTACATAACAGGTATTTTTTCAGCATTGATAAGTGTTCCCTCCTCCTGCTTTTCCCATTTGCCCACTTTATTCTTTAAGTCTCCTTAGTGTTTCTTAGAACAAACTTCCATGCTGGGATCACTGAAATCCGATGTGACAATCTCGGTGTGATTTGAGACTTGGAAACTCACTCATTAGAGTAAAAGTTGCATTCAGTGCAGTCATTGAGAGCGAAAATGAAATCGGGCCCACAGTTGTTGTGTTCTTACCTAAAGAGGCCTTTCAAAGTCTTTTCCAGTTTGCTACTT
Source organism: Etroplus canarensis (assembly GCA_015106775.1). Classification (NCBI taxonomy): domain Eukaryota; kingdom Metazoa; phylum Chordata; class Actinopteri; order Cichliformes; family Cichlidae; genus Etroplus; species Etroplus canarensis. The sequence continues at coordinate 25,149 of VUQH01086053.1, read as the reverse complement.
TTCCAAGCATTAGACTCTAAGGACTACAGCCTGTCAAGCTTACAGCAGACTGAGCTTACCAGCACAAGGTCTTTTCCCCTAAATTAACTGGAAAGCAAACAACAACACTTCTAACGTGAGCTGTCCCTTCCTGTTTATGCTCAAAGGCAGCTCGCACCCTCATCTGTTTTTAAAGATTTATTTCACCTTTCCAGATAAATACCATTTATCTGGAAAGGTGAAATGAATGTGTCAGGGAGGAGTCAGTTCATATACTGGTAAATATTCACACATATTCATGCATATAAATAAATGTAAAAGCGTAAACATGCATAAACACACTCATGATCCAAAGATGAGTAGCACACCGATAAGGCAGAGGTGACACTCTGCTAGGCTTGTTAGGCATGCACATAGACATGCATGGAATTCCCAAGCATGACTTACCATCTCCATCCAAGAACATTAAGAGCTTTCCGCACACTAAGGCCTTTGCCATGTTCATAATCGCTTTCCTCATCTTCCAGTCGCCGTATTTGTCAGCTCTGTTTTTCTGTTTTGCTAGTGAGTCTCCAAAATGGGTCCAGGCTGGTCTCATCTGTTCACATGATTAACTCAGTGAGGAGAAATCTTGCATCTCACCTTTATTTGTCTCTCACATGCCTTTCTCATCTCTTATCTTTTCCCCGGTCAGAATGTTAATAAGTATGTGCCTTTGCTACAGGACTTTCTCAGTCCTCGGATTCTAAGTGGACTTCCTTATGGCTGATTTAAAATGATCAAGCACTGAACTCGCCAGAAGGGCTAAGATTCAGTATCTCTCCGCTTTCTATTTAACATTAACACAGTATTCTTTTTGGAATATAGTGCTCATACTCAACATAAGGGCAGAACTGTACATGCATTCAGCTTGTAAATATTTTACCCAAGGGGTTGAGGTTAAGGGCTTTTCGTGCAGGTAGGATTTTTCTTAAGGAGTCAAAGATCACCTACAGATAAAGTGATTTTTAATTTGTTTAAATTCTCTAATCATAGACTTCTAATTAAATTTAGTCTGGTTAAGCCCATGTTATGTGGAGAAGGATAGAGAAATACATTTTTTATTATTATTTATTTGCTATTTATAAAACTGTCTTTAGCAGATACTTTTAAAGCAGGTGTGAATTCATTTTAACAGTGCGATATGGCATTTGCACTGTAAATCACTGGAATTTATTATGAGATTATGATCCCTTTCTCATTATTTTTTTTCTCTCCCAAGCTTCCATAAAACAACGGGTTTGATGTGTAAAACATGATCCCTCTGCATTTGCTGAAGTAGCTCAGCTCCTTAAATCGATATTATGAGGATCACATACATTTTTGCTCAATGTATCAATGTCAGTGTCATAGTGTGGTATCTGACTATTTACAGACCATTCCCTTTAGTTTATTAAAAAGAGAATAGAATCAATGACAGTGAGCCACATTCATCAATGTTCAATGATTAGGTGATAACATAAGATCTTGTTTCATGAAAACATATCCATCATAACATGTAAGGTATTGTTTTTTTTAGAAACCAGCTTTGACAGGTAAGAGGATTCAAATATGCAGTGACTCTGTTGCTTTGTTCAAAAGAGCAATAAAGACTAAATCAAAACAACCAGTGCTGTTTTCCTCAATGTTTTACTTTTACTATGCATAGGGATGTTTATGCAGACACTAGAAGTGTGTTTTTTCCACTCGTTTGCTGGTAGGAAATGTTTCTTTGAGTCTATCTCAAATTAGGGTAGAAGATGTGATAACGAGTAATTTTAGGTTTGGAAAAGAAATAGGAAAGTAAGATATTAAAATCCCATTTCATAAGATTTCTGTCTCATACTTGAAAAAAGCATTTTACTCAGGATTAACTATCAGCTGTAGCAATTTTTTCCATATGAGTACACTTAAGTGAAGCCTTGAGACTGTATACAAAATGATCTACTCTTTTATTATATTATTATCAGAATCAGAATACTTTATTATTCCCAGAGGGACAGTGCTTTTTCAAAATTATTATATTATCATTAATTATTGTAAATTATTTCTGTATTTTAAATATATTATCATATTATATTAGGTCATGTAATTAAACGTATATATTTTTCAGCAAAGAGGGAGTAAACAAAATTTTAAGATTTTAAGAAAATATTTTTTAAACAAAATATTATTATACAGCCTAAAGGATGCCTGCAGGAAAACACTAAAAAACGCTTAAGCGGACTGCTTATGCTGATTTTATGCAGATTTTTTTTTTTATAGGACTCTACTAGTGTAACTTTGCATGGCAGTTCAGAATAATCCTCATTCATCTTACACTGGGTCTCAGTACAGCCCCACAGTTCACTTTAAGCCAACTTTTTTCTGATTTGCTTCACCCTGGACACAGAAGGCTTGAACAGCAGATCGATGGGCTGCTGCTCACAGCCAGAGCTATGTGCCTGAGCTATCCCCTCTCTATGAGTCATAAAGATTCAAGAGCAGAAAAAAACAGCCTGAAACTGAATGTTTAGAGCAGTCTGAACCTTGAGCTTTTGGCTTACGGGGACTTTTATTATTACTTGCACATACCTCGACCTTATTTATTATGTGGTGCAGCACATAGCAGTAGAATGTAAGCTGCAAGCTGGGACAGCATACACTAAGAGGTACAACTAATTGGCTGGGAGAGTGTACAGGAACATCTGTGCCACATGTGAATTAGAAGACCCCAAGTCCCAATGGGAGACACCTCCGAAGGTGATTGAGTACAACAGGGCTCAGGTCCTATGGGACTTTAAGTTCCAGAAAGACAAGCAGTGGCTGGTTGTTGTGCTTGACAAGTAGCAAAGGACCACATTTGTGATGGATGTGACAATCTCAGCAGATGGAAACATCAGAGAGAAGGAGCACGACAAGAATGAGAAGTAACAGGGGCCGAAGGAACAACTGGAGCAGATGTGGAAGATAAATCCCAAACTGCGCCCACTGGTAATGGGAGCATTAGGGACTGCAAACCCAAACTGGGAGAGTGGCTCCAGGAGATTCCAGGCACAACATCTAAGGTCTCTGTTCAGAAGAGTGCAGTCCTAGGAGCAGACTGTGTAGATTCCTTAAACTCCCAGGCCTCTGGTAGAGGCCCTGAGCTTGAGGAGGAATACACACTGTGTTGTTTCCAATCTTGACCTTTACACACTGAGTCTTTTCACAGTACCATGTACTGTGGATGCTGAATGACATAAATGCCCTGCAATCTTTCACTGAGAAATGTTCCATTTGAACAACGACAATTAACTAACAATTCTTTATATTGCATTTTGGAAAATTTTACAAAATTTCTGGAAATGGTTCTGTATTAAAAAAGGCATAACATATATTTAAAGCATAGAAAGTACGCTTTAAACATATTACATTTTAATCACCAAGCATACATACAGCATACTTAAAAGCACTTTGTTATGACTTGCATATAAATATAGTTACTTACTGAACAACAAGCTTCAGTTCCAAAAACTAATTTGAGGTGATTTAAACAGCTGAATGTTTTTTGCTATGCACAGTGAGAAAATCATTCTGGCAATGCAATCAACCATGACTGATTAAAAAAGCGCCATTCACAATTTTGTCCAATATATCTTGAGCCACAAAGGACACAGAACAGATTATCAGATGTCTCATGTAACCTTGACTGTTCTGTTATGTAGATTTCACTAAACTGAGAAAGTGGCAGAAACTGTCAGAACACAACTGGTCCTGTCAGCTCCAAATAGCCATCTGAGGAAACAAGATGATCAGGACAGGAGACTTTTCAGTATTTGGAACTCAGTCTGACAGCCTCCCAGTGAGATTTGGCTTCAGTGCAGCACAGTCACCTCTATCGCTTCTCTTTTTAAGGGATAGTTATCTACTTGTCAGGAGGAGGGTAGGACAGAGGGAGAAGTAGGACGAGAGAAAGCTTTCACACCCGTCTTCACTTTCTGGGACTTCTCACTTGATTAATGAAACAATTGACTCAGTGATTAACACCTGTGCACTGAGTTACTAAAAAAAGCCCAAAGACACCTGATATGGCAAGACATTGATTTACTCTCTTCCCTAAGTGCAACACTCAACTCACTTACTGTATTACTATGAGAAATTCTGGTTTTAATCACTTTGCAAATTCAATAGGGTTATTTTACATTAGATCACAAAGCTTAAATGAGAAGCTTGCCCCTGTCTTAGTATGCAAATAAAATAAGAGGAATCTGCTCCTCCAAACAGTGTTGTACATATTTGTAGTTATATGAGAAGACAGAATGATAACAAAGGAATTCCATCATTTAATAGGGTAAAGCCTGATAGTTTCAGACTAGAGATTATGTGACTGTGTTTTCCACCTTCTCAACAGCGTCCAAATGTGGGTTTCTTCTTAATTTATAATTTTGTTCTCTCCCTATCATTCTAACATGATACTTAAGGGATTTCCCTAAAAACTACGCTTACGCTGTAATAGTGATGAGAAGGTGTTCCTGACCAAGCATTAGTACGTGATGAGTTGCAAGAGAGAATGTGTTGCCAAAATTTTGGCTCTATGAAGAACAGTACATTTATAATTCAGATTAGTTTTCTACAACAATTACAGGGACATCCAGTAGACAGCTTTATGTATGACTTTGTCTTTTGACTACAGTACAGGTGTTTGTAGTTATGTTAAATTGAAAAATTTTTGGAGAGCGTTTAGAAAATACTTTAGAGAAAGTGAATATGACAAAGAGTTATGATGTTGTGGCATCTCATAGATAGCAAGTGATTTGTCTATCCCATTGATGTCTGCAGGCACCAGTCATTATACTTTTGTATTTTCTAATTAGCTTATATTTTTATTTGGTTTGAGTTTTGTTTTGAATTCAGTTTAGTTTCAGTTAGTTTCCAGAGTGGGTTCGCTTGTTTTAGTTCAGTTTTTACTGTTTGAAAATGTTTCATTTGAAAAAGTTTAGTTTTTATTAGTTTCAGTGTTAGTTTTAGTTTTTTAGATCAGAAATTACAAAACAAACACAACATTTTGTGAAGGTAGATGAGTCATCATGTAGACATCCTGAGTCTCAATAAACAGATGCACTAAAGCCTCAACAGACAGACTGACTGACCAAATTTAACCCAAATGACAAAGAGTAGAACTGAGGACATTTCCCGTGTATTTTTCATTTTAGTTTAGTTTCCTAAGCCCACAATGTCATTTCAGTTAATTTCTATTTTTCGCAACAGTCTAGTTTTTATTTTTATTTCAGTTAACTAAACTTATTTTTCTCAAGTAGTTTGAGTTTGTAGTTTAGTTTTAAGTACTATGGTAACCTTGGCAGGCACAGATGTGTGAGAGCAGCAGCTAGGGTCAAATTTGTTGCTTGTTTGTTTTTTAAATACTATTTGGAGTGACATGTAGTTTACTTGCTTTCAAAACTAACGGTGGTTATTGGATTTACAGAATTACAAAATGGAACTTCAAGCAGACTAAACACTCTTAAATAAATAAGCTTTTTAGTGTAATAATCTAAAAAGATCACTGCTGAGGGAGCAGAGCCCACAAACACATCTAAGGTCAATGTATACTAAATGAGAGAGCAAGACAAAGTGATGTTACAGCATTTAAAATACAGTATGCTAATTGTTCTGCTTGAAATTACATATTTGGCTTTTAATATGCAGTCATGAGAAAAAGAAACCTTTCACAGGACTCCATGCAGTTCTGTGAAAAATTAAGTACACCCTTACTACTTCCATAGGAATTCAGAGTGTAATTATCAGCCAGGTGCTGCTAATGCAATCAAATGTGTTTGGTTAAATGATCATCAGTCAGTGTGAACACCTATAGAAGTTTTGGTAGTTTGCTGGTTTAGAGCATTAGATGTGTGTGAATTTGCAGGGAGTGGACATCCCAGCAAATTCACCCGAACATCAGACCATGTTTGTAAGTGCCCAAGTACATGACAGTAAAATAAGAAAAAGACTGAACAAGTATGGCTTGTTTCTGTTTGTTGCCAGGAGAAAGCTTCCTCTCTCTAAAAAGAACATGGCAGCATGGCTTAGGTTTGCAAAGCTATATCTGAACAGACCACAAGAATTCTGGAACAGTGCCTTTGGGCAGACGAGACCAAAGTGGAGATGTTTGGCTATAATGCACAGCACCATGTTTGGTGAAAACTAAATGCAGCATATCAGCAAAAACACCTCATACGAACTGTCAAGCACAGTGATGTAGGGGTGATAAGTCTGGTTTATTTTGTAGCCTCAGGATCTGGGAATCTTGCAGTTATTGAATAGACCATAAGCTGCTCTGTATACAAAAGCATTCTAGAATCAAATATGAAGCCATCTGATCAATATTTAAAGCTTGGCCGAAACTGGGTAATGCAATAAGACAATGATCCTAACCACCGTAGCAATCTACGATAGAATGGCTGAAAAAGAAAAGACTCAAGGGGTTTCAGCGGTCCAGTCACAGTCTACACCTCAGCTTGACTGAAATGCTGTGATGGGACCTTGAGAGAGCTGTGCATGAGCAAATGTCTGCAAATCTCAATAAACTAAAGCAATGTTGTAAAGCAGAGTGGGCCAAAATTCTGCCACAGTGATGTGAGAGACTCATAAAGCCATACCATTACTTCAAGTTATTCCTGCTAAAGGTGGTTTTGCAAGCTATTGATTCACTGAGTGTACTTAGTTCCAGTGCAACCTCCTTTTTCAACTTTTAAATTGTATACATTTTGTATGTGAAGCACTGAGCTTTTAAATAGCACCATGACCTACTGCAGATGCAATTTAACAAGGTGATCTGCACCTTCTCCACTCCAATGATGACTTGATTAAAAAAATGGGAAACAATAGGGGATGGTTGAAGTAGGGTCATCATTTACATCTTAGAATCCCTGGAGGTATAATGTCCCATAGGCACAGCATTATTCTGTCACATGTATGGATCAGAGGGGGTCACAAGACCAACACCTCCGTCCTGAATGCCCCCTCATTAGGGAGACAGCAGAAACTGTGGATTCATTAATTGGAATTCTGGGCCTAAGGTGCTGTGGGTGCATGAAGGCTTTAAAAGGGAAAGTTAATGTCAAGCCTTTAAAGTTAAGGTCTGCTCTTCTTTTGTTTTGGGACCTTGCTCAAAGTGCACTGTAAACCTCCGTTTGGTAGAAAATGCTAATCTTATCTAATTGAAATGCAGCTTATTTAGCATAAAGTTAGGCATAGGGTGAAGGCTTGTTTTAATTAAGTGCAAGTTGTGTGGAATGAAGAGGGACAATGCATTTCTGTCTTCTTACCCTCTAAATTTGCAATTGGTCTTAATAATACCACAGACATCCTTACCAAGGCTTGCCCCCCAGAATGAATAAAACAAATTGGGGTGTTTCTGTCCATCTTTAAATGAAGGGGAGGATGTTTATTTCATAAGAAAAATGGAAAGGAAATGAGTAAAACATGTTGAAAATTTATTAAATTTGTCCTTCCGTGTTGCATTTTATTTGGTCAAAATAAAGCCATCACTTTGTAATGTGAAACGTTTGAGAGAATTAATTCTCTCCAACTTACATGGCCTCCAGATACATTTTGTTTTGACACGCATTCAGCAGACTCAAGAGGAAGCAGCAACAGCAGCAGCAGCAATATCTCGGATGTAGCCACTTCTAAACATTCAAAGACAATTTCGTTTTATTTACTGCAGCATGTTTATTTGAACCATTTTGATAGAAGAAAATGAAAGCATCTCTGAGAAGCTAGTACAAATACATTAAAAAATAGGCCCTTGAGTCAGGAAATAGCTAGAGCACGCAGTGAGCAATTTTGTCTTATTTGGACTTTTCATTAGGTTGTTAGTACAAATATTAAGCAATCATGTGAGGAAACAGTTTTTTCCCCACAAAATGGATTTCTTTCTTTCTCATAATTCTTGGAAGGATGAGACTCCCCTCCCTACTGAAGATCTTTAAGGTGTTTTCTTAACCCTGGCCAAATTGTATCTATGCCACAATCTGACCAAACCTCAACCAGAACTCGTGACAAAAGGATTTTATCTTTAAACAGTGATTTGCACAGTTTTTGGAAGCTACTGACATGTGGCCAAATGTGAGGATGAATCATGCTAAAGAGCAATGGCTGCATATTTGTCAGCTTAAGTTATAGGAGAGATCTGCTAAAGGTGGGCTAGAATATTTTCCAAATCAAGTAAGAAGTAGACAAAGAAAAAGTTTTGGTTGGAATGACTGAAATGCCTCCAGTTGGATGGCTATGACTTAGGAAAATACAGCAAGTATGCACTGTCCTTTTTAAAGCCTATTTTTTGTGCTTTCGTACTTTTGACAGCTACAGTGGAGAAATGGGGGGATGACACACAGCTAGTTGTAGGGCCAAACAAGAACCAGGAGGACTTGCTGCTCAGGGCATTTGTGGCCATTTGATAAAACCTGTGACCTCTGCTTCCAGGTCACCAGTAGATGGGGAGTTGAAAGTCAAAATACTTCAACCAGTTTGATCAGAAGTTGGTACTTGAAGGGGAGAAAGAAGGCTCCACTTCAACAGAAGTGACAGCTGGACTTTTAGCTGACTCTAGCACTTACAGAAGAGGGCAGCCAGTTGTCCAGATGTACCCTAAACAGGGTCCAACATGCCTCCTCTGCCCATGAGGCCTGTTAGCCTCAGATGGTGCCATCCCCGCTGGCCATCCACGCTCTGCATCTCCACTGAGCAATGAGCTGTCTCCATGGGATGAACATTTATACACAGATCTCACTGCTCAATTTATCACTCTGTGCAGCTGCACATCAGTGAACCTGTGGCTCATTGGCCAGCTGACACAGGTATCTGTAAACCATGCATCCTCACATAGATTTATACAGAAGATGTTGAAATAACTGCTTGACCAAATACATTTTGCCTTGTGTTGCTGGTACTTAGTGAAGTAAGAAAAGTACTTTCTCAACAAATAATCAGGAAAGCATTGGCTGAGATGAAACAGAAAGCTAATGCCAGATTCAAACTTTATAATATCAGCACAAGAATAGCATGGCCCAAAAGATGCAGGTCATGGGGATTGACAGTGGGTGCCTTAAAACCAACACTGACTATTTTATTATGGGCTTTTGGAGATGATCCTTCAGATGTGACTGAGCTCTTGTTTCTGGTGGTATGGTCGATTGGAGAAGCTGTGATCAATTGAAGTTCTGTGTCTGTCACAACTCCTATAGCTCTCAGCTGTAAAAGGAACCCAAACTTAGACATCAAGCAAATCTTGATTTCAAAACTCTGTGGACTCCTCACAGACTGGATGACTCAAAGTGTGAAAAAATTGAGGTAAGAAATTAAGAGCAGTAACATTTAAACACCATATGCCCTCATTAGCTAATCAAAAAAGAATCCATGGCTGAAGTGAAATCATTTTTGTTTGACCATAACGCCGTATGGTCATTGCTGTGCTCTTTGGCATGAAGGCTTTGTAAGGACAAACTATCTGAAAAATTATCTTGTGAACCAAAAATAAACAAAGACAACAAAACATATTTCAGCTGTTGCGCTGCATTTGAAAACTGTATGATATGCAGAAGCACAGCAGCAATCTGTATTGACTGTTAAATCCTTACCTACTCCCAGATGTGCTCTGTCACTAGTGGCTAAAATGTAAGATGGGATCATTTAAGAGCCACAAGATAGAAGAGCCTATGCCACTGTATTCTCAATAAAAGATAAAGACATACTCTTGTGATGTTTGTGTAGATAAAATTTGAATAGTTACAATGTGACACATTCACAAAAGCAGCTGTTAACATAATGGCACTTTGTAATTTTGTGTGCTATTATTTACACTCAGAGAGGACTGCACTGTGGAAAAATACAACATAGGGTAATAAAATAGTACTGAAATGAAAAATAATTTTATTAGCTTTGCAGAAAGCCTTGAGGCCTCAGTATGAGCTATAGGTGCTCTCATGATATCATCATAAGGTGTGCATTGTTTTTTTTCCCCTCTCTCTGGCATCAAAACATGATAAGGTCAGTATGTTTTGTTTTTTGCAGAAAAAAAATCCATTTGAACTGAACAGTAAATATTTTAGAGGTGTTTTCATTTGTATGTATTGTGGGTAAATTTCAGGTGAATACAGAGGTAAACACTCAGAAATCATAGCTCAATTATTACTTGAAACCACTTCTGGCACTGCTCATCAGCCCGAGTAACAACATTGCTGTTTTCTCAAGTTTAGGATAGAAACAGAATCAAATTAGACAAATTTATGCTCTCTCAAATTTATGCTGAGCAGAAGCTGTATAACCATGCTTTTTTCAGCCCAGCGGCTTTCACTGTCATCAGTATGAGTCCAAAAACCTCCACCGTTTTCCCTTTTTCCGTGTATCCGTGAGTCTTCTCTCAGTATATATGAATTTTGAAAGACTAGTTAAAGCCCCAATCAAACAACATTATTACTGTGCCATTGCCTTCAATTGTAGCTTGATATTTTAACTTTTACACATTTTTTCCCCTTTCCTGTTCACACCTTTTAATTTTCCTGAATATGACTTACCCTGAATATGACATGCTATCATTACGCTAACACATTCAGGCAAAGAAATTGTTAGGAAAACTGGTGACATCACAAGGCTTTTTTTTGCTTTTTTGTTTAAAAGATATGTCACCCACTTAATTGCATAAGCAGGTGTCTCGGTGACTGAGAGATTCCCTACAAGTGTTTGTGTTGTTTTTCTCCATATGACAGAGGAGCACGAAAGGGTCTGTTTACTGCAGACAAGTCACAGTGATTGCAGAAGCCATTAAGTGTCGCTACCCTGACAGCTGTTCAGGGTCATTTGTCAAATGATGGAGTGAGAGAAAGTTGGAAAGATGAGGCGAACAGGAGGGGATGCAAATCTGCTGAGGTAGGGAGCGTACAAGTTGATGAAACATTCCTTGGACGATTACCCCCAGGTTCAGCTGTTCCCTGTTGGCCTTTCAGACATCTCTCACTTTTTCCCTTTACTGCTCTGCACTAAACTTCAAAGAGTGTGCTCAGTAATTTTATGGCATTACAGAATGTGTCAAATTTATATTATTTTAACTTTGTCTTCTTGCTATGGTATTTTACATATTTACATACAAAGTAGGACATAAGGTTAACATAACCAGCTCTTTGACAAAATATGGGTCAGAGCAAGATGGGTTACTAATTTTGCAGAAAAAACTAGTCTTTCTAGAAAAAAAAATCACAAACCTAGGTTCCATGAGTAACAACAAAATGGAAAAAAGGTGAATGAAAAGAAAAGGCAGGAAACCCCTACCCAACTTCTTTAGTGTTAAAGGCAGACTTTCCATGAAGTAGGAACACAAAAAAATAGTCAAAGTAGAGCCACAATATATAATAAGAAACATTTTCTGTAATGCCAGAAATCAAGTGCAGCCACAGCACTATGCCACACGAAGCTCAGTGGTTAAGAAAACCCTACTTATGATCAGATGACATTCAGGGGTGTGGCAGACCTGACCACAGAGAAAGAGAGAGACAGAGAGGCAACTCTCTTCCAAAAGAAGGGCCAGGGTTCAGTAGACATGACACTCCTTAAAATAATAGGCCTATGGAATTAAAAAAAAAAAAATAGGGAAACACATTCATGAACAGCATCAGCCACATCAAAGATTGGGGTTAGAAGCCCATCTGGGGCTAGATTTAGGCAACAGAAATTTGGTTTAAGTCTGAAAAAGATTGTTTGGATTCAGTTTGAATTCACAAACAAAATGCTTTGGGCTTTAAGAAATAGCTGACTTTTTCTGCTTAAAGCTTGAGCAGGATCTAACCAAAATCAACATCTGAGATACTAAACACAGAGGTAGTAAAAGTAGAAATACATATACTTCTGTTAAAAAAAGACTAGAAGTTGAAATACTGATTCAGCTTCTATACTCAAGTAAAAGTGAAAATTCACAGTCTGAAATGTACTCAAAATATACAAGTAAAAAACAGCTCTTGAAGGACATTTCTACCAGCTATTTTTGTGCAACACTAACTGAACCTCATGTCATATTAGTATCATATTAAAATAACATTAATACAAGGAAATGAGATATGTAGAACATGAGCAGAGAAAAACAAACCTCTGCTTGTTGTCTATGTTGTAGATGGGTGACTTTGCCTCCACACCTAACAGAAAAATAGTGCTATAAATGACACATAAATTACACGTTTTTGCCCCTTTTATCTCTACATCATTTACGTCAGCAGAGCGTAATAGCACTGATGATCGATACACCAGCAGGATTGTCTTTCATGTACTATTGTTCCCTTGAATCAGTCTGATGTTGGGAAGGTTGTCAAATGTGTTAAACCTAAAGTAACGAGCCTGTTTTAAAAATGTAAGGAGTAGAAAACAGAGATATTTGTGTTAAAATGTAAGAGGTAAAAGTTGAATGTTTTCATAAAAATAAATAGTAAAAGAACAGATACCTGAAAACTCTACTTAAGTACAACAATGAAGTATTTATACTCCATTACTTCCCTCATCTGATTAAACATAACCAGAAAGAACCCTGAGCAATATTGTTGTCACTTTGGGTGGCACTGTGATCATGTGGTTAGCACTGTGGTAGAGAGGGGAGAGCTGTTGCTTTGTGTTTGCCCTGTGATGGACACCTGAACCCAGTTGATTATGTGGTTAAGAAAACAGGTGGATGGTTTTCTTTTCCAGTGAAAATGTTCTGTATCAATGCATAAATGACTTCCCAAAGTTACTGCCTTTGATAGAATATGTGACTTTACAAGGATATTTGTTATAGTGGTTTCTTTTTATTGTAACATAAATTTGAAGAGAAGGCACTGAATATTTACATACACAGCAAATCTACACACACAACATACCAACCTACCTTTTGTATGTTGGGTAGATAAAGTATAAATTTTTTAGCCCACCCTGATCAGATCTGCCTTGACTGCACTGAGATGCAGCCTGAGTAGCCCTGACCTTATCTGGCACTCTGCAAACACACAGCCAAACACACCTGTATGCACAAATGTTCCCATGTCCACATGACAAAGACAGGAATCATCTCATGCTGTTTACTCTTTATTCACCTCTCAAGGACACAGACCTTTATCAGGGATGACCAGCGCTGTGTGTCCCACCTTCCTCCCTTTCAATATGCCACTGAGTTATGGAGCGCCTGCTGATGCTCCTTAAAGGGCAGAGGGACGAGAGAGAGATGCAGTGTATGCTTAACACTAAGCCGATGGCTCCAGACACTCCCCATCCATCACTGTCTGCCCCGAGCAACCTCTTTTTGCCTGCCATTCCAACATTGAATTGCAGGCCCTCCAGGCTGCACTTACCTTTAGTGAAATCATGCAGACCACTTCTCTCTCAATTAGAGGATTTCTGGTAAATGTTATATTTAAAAAAAAAAAAACACTTTCTACTTTCAAACAACAGATTTCAGGTATGCATAATAAAACAAAATCTACAAGTGAGCAAAAGCATATCTTTTGCCTCAGGCATGAGCACCTGATGCCTGAGGATCTGTGGAAAATGATGAATTCATTACAGTTTAGAGTGATACTGAGCTCTTTTGATGATGCAAAAACCTTTGTTATTACTTGCTATGTGGGCCTTATTCAATAAAAAAACCTTTTTCTTTTTTGTTGTTGTTGTTGATGGTGATTTGCCTACTAGTCTAGACATGAGGCAATGCGGTTATATAACATTCTTCATTATATTTTCAAAACTCCTGTTTTCTTCTAATTACAATGACAAAAACGTCAGTGCATAAAGGTAGACAGGCAATCTTAAGTGCTTCCTCGGGGACAAAATGAAGTTATTTGTTAACCATTCAAGGTCACAGCTCACTTCTTGATAAGGCAAATTTTCTATTCATTTTGTGAATGCAAGGAAGATTTAAGGCATTTCTATCTCAGAAATGTATGTATCATGGTGATAGAGTAGGCTTACGAGATTAGGAGTCAATTTAATTGGAGGCTTGTGTCATTCTTACTGTGGCTGACTTTCCTGGTCAAATATATTCCCATCAACACTGCTGGATTTCAGCGGGAGCTGGAGGGATGAGTTGGAATTTAACAAAAAAAAAAAAAAAACTCAGTTACTGGCCATATATTCACAGCTGTACTCTGCCCAGGGAAGCAATCAACCCATTTAATCCCAGAGCATGACTCACAAGTGCTTGAGACATGCAAAAATTGAGTGACAAATCATCTCCTTCAACAAAGAGGAGTTACTGGTGTACTGGCTGATGACTTTAATAATTGGTAAGGCCTACAGATGTAGCTGTACTATTTAGAAAAAAGAAAAAGAAAAAAAAACATTTGGCTGGATGATCAGTTCTTGATATTTTGTAAATGTGGTCATTGTGCCAAATATGTTACGATAATTTTGCATTCAGCACCACTGCCACAGAAATTTGGGAAACTCAGCCACATAGATTGCAGAAAGTATGGTTTGCTTAAACTTTCCAAAACTAAACTTTGCATAGAATTTTCATAAATCATTTTAAGCATTTGGAAGCACAGTAAGTAGATCATGACTTGCCTGCTGTAGCTCCACACTGTGTAGGTCCGCAGTGCAGCCTCCATTTATTTCTTTAACTTTTTAAGTTTTCTTGTTCTTTGAGTTCAGCAACTTCCCCCTGGGATTAATGAAGGATTTTGATTCTGATTCTAATTAGCTGACTGCCTAATCTGCATCAGGGAACTGTATCCAACAGAGCTAGCTGTTTGCTTTGTTAGGGCCTTGTCACACCATGATGATTTAAAAAGCTTATGCTGACGCATTCAAATTCCTCTAAAATGCTGACATACGCAGCACAATGATGACATATGGATGTATACAGAACGTATTGCTACTTATATAGAACACAATACTTGAACATAATACAACTTGAAACCCATTTATACCACTTCCCTTAAATGCAGCACATACGCCATTATATGGAAGCTGTATGTTAGAAACATGGATAGCTGGATGGATAAAGGGAATATTTAGCATGCTATTTCCCTAAATAGTGTGATTCTGGTTTTTGAAACCTCAAACTTGGCATATTTGGCATTGGCATCTTGTTTTTATATTTGAACAGTAGGGTAGAGTGCAAAGTTTTCACAAGTAAGTATGGTTAGCAAAGTGAATCTTAGCATTGGTGTATTGCACAAATGGAGGTACCTGCTAATCAGTGCAATCATGTACATTAAATTACACTAGAATTTTACTCACTGAACAGGACTGTTAGTGCAGTTATTCACATAGCAAGCCACTGTAGTTGATAATTGACAAAAATGCACTAAAAGGCATGAACGTGGGTTGACAGTTCAGCTGAGGTGATGCCTAGCAGTCAGCTAGCAGAGGCCGCATCCTGTAGAATAATTTAAGCTTTAATAAATTAAAATGAACAAGTCATTTAAAAGTAAAACCTATACAATTTACACAAAAGAAGAGAGTTGAGATTTTTTACATGGAAATCAATGTGGATTGACTTAGTTTTTTGTTTTTTAAATTTTTTTAAATTATTGACACAGTGTTGGAACCAGCCTCAAGCAGTTATTTGAGGAAAGGAAGGTTTTGTCATTTTAGAGTTTGCTTTTTTTTCCACAAGATTTCAACTTGATTCCACCTAAAGGAAAACTTACTTTGAAGAGACTCTCTGTTGTTTCACTTATGGAGTGCTCTAGTGATGATTTAGTTATGCCAGCTTTATTTGTTTATTTTTTTTCCCCAGATGATTTTACGTAGCATCTAGAAAAACACAGCTGTGAGTATGTTGTACTCATAGAGCAGCAGTCTGAGCATGTAGATGTTTCCTAAGTCTGTTATCACCAAGTGTCACTCTTCTCAGCAAAGCTTTTATCCTAAGTTAAACATGAATTCATATGTTAATTGTGGTAAGGACTTGGAGATGAGCCATTGAAATGTTAATGGACACAGCTTTCCTCGAGCCACTGTTTCACTGAAGTCTTATTTGCCAACAGTGGGGGTCAGTACACTCATGCTGAGTTCATTAAGTGACACAATTATGAGAGTACTCCCAGGTCAAAAGGTACTGGAATGTTCTTTTAAACTTTTAAACAGTATGTGATCAAGCCATTTCAAAATATGCAGAGAAATGAATCAGCTGAGTTTCAAATCATTAGGGAAAAAAAGAAGAGAATGGAAAAAAAAGTGAATATGCAAAATGAATTATTTTGTAAGTCAGATGATACACAGCAGTTTGGGATGAAGGTAGGTAGTAATTAGAGGTCCCTTGGAATCTAGATGAGATTTGTGGTGGAGTGGTGTAAGCAGATGATGGAGATGCCCTGGAAAACACAGAGGAGGTGAAGATGAGGAGGGGTGCACCACAGACTGCTTCAAAGAGAGTGACAGAATATAATCAATTTAAAAACAACAGGAACTAGGGACTGACTGGCTAGGAGAATTTAGACAGATGGATCATGGATAACAGTAAATACTGATACTGAGAATTATGTGATTTGGAAAGAGTCGGCATGTCAAAGTGATAAAGAAAACAGAGAAGCAGGAACAACCCACATCCCCAAAAGGAAAAGAGACAGAATATGAAAGACAAGATCTTACTGATTGACTGATCAGTTAAACTTGGGACTGCCACTATAGTCAGTTATACACATACTCTCTCCTCCCTTTGTTTCTGTGTAGAATACAACTGTTTTCAAAGGTTTAGTTTTACTGTTCATGGCAGCAGGGCAAACTTTGCCTTGAGGGTCTCTGTGTGTTCTTCCGGGTGATAATCAAAGTGACAAAAAGTGGACAGCTGGCTCCTCACTCATCTATCCCGGTAAATACTGAATAAATGGGCAGCAGAAAATGCAAGTTTATTTTGCCACAATGCTGTATTTTATTTGCTGTAGGTCCATGTTAATTTAAATGCTGCACGCGTGACTAGTTACACATTTAATCTGTTCTGTCACCAGTGTCACTTTCTGTAGTGTTTGGTGTTAAAACCTGGTTTACAGTCATGCCAGTGGGCTGCAAATAAACAGGAAACGTAATGTTAGCTCTTGCGGTGTGTTGCTGCATTTTTATGCTGTGTTTTCAGTAATGTCATTTCATGTCTTGTCTCAGGCTCTTTACTCGCTTACTGGTGACCTACAGCAGCATTGTGGCAGTACTTCCTTGTTATGCAGCCAATAATTTGAACTGTAAGTAAAAACTGTGGACGAGTGACTCTTGTGGTTGTTTTTCATTCCTTTTAAGGAAAATTATGTTTGCACATCACGGTCAATGTACAATTGATAGAAGCAGTGACAGGTAGGCTGAAAACATCAGTAATGCTGACACATCAAATTCACAAACATGCCCCTTAAACAAGGCAGACAGGACTAGATGTTTACATGTGAAGACTGTATCTTTATATCAGCACATTCAAACAACCATACACAACCTTGGATTTCTCCTTCAATGGTGTTTACAAGGCTTCCTATAAATCTTTTTCACCACCTTCAAGCACATACAGTGTTTATTTTATTTCATGGGGACTAGCTTATGATTTATGTTAATGGTGTGTGTATATGCAGCACATCCAACTCATGGGTTAATAGAGTTATGTGCCTTTAATATGGGACTAAATGTTGATTGTTTAAACAATACATGAGGGTTTACTGAGCCCTTGTGTGATTGTATAGCAGCTGCTAAACAATAACAGGTTGAATAAAGTGCTACATGTTTATAATGCAAAACTCATGCTGCTAATGTAGATAAGTTTGACCTCAAATCTGCACCAATCAAGGCTGAATAAACAACAAAACCTAAGGTCTCAGCTTTTAAACCAATCTTTACAGCTTTTCTTTTTCGTGGCTCGAGCAACTTTAAACAAATTTAAGCTGCAATAGTGGAAGCATTGATTTCTAACTAATGTAGCTTTATAGTATAATTATGAATTTAATATTACTGTTTGAGAACATGAAAGATATGAAAATGTAAGCAAAACATTTGCATCAGGAAGCCAGTCTCATCATACATCCCATAGGATCTACATCACTTCTGATGCAACATGTCAGATAACCACATTTACATCTACCAAAGGGTCTCTGCGGGTCTTGTGGAAGGCGAGAGCTTTATTGGACATCCCTCTTCAAGATGTTTCCATCATGATTGCTGAACAAAACCGAATTATTACAAGATTACGTCTCGCTCCTGCTTCTTTCACTTTCCCCATGTGGCTCTTGATGACACTGGAAGCTGCACAGTTTTTGTTCTCCTGCATATAAACCCAAAGACAGTTTCCACCAGAGCTTTGACAGTGCACAGACCCTATAGTCAACACCACAGTATTAGCGAGCTTTTGTGAGAGTGGAGAGTCATAGGTAAGTAATTTACCTTTAGGTTATGGTGTGTAGACTTATTTCATAAATGAATGCAGAGTAAGAGCTCATAAATCAACACACACGATCATGTTTATTTATTGTTGATCATCACAATAGAAATGATATTCCAAAAAAGTCACCAAAAGATCTTTCCTGAATAACTAGAGATGGTTGTATTTGCTATAAAATACTGTATAAACCCACTAAAATACATCATACTGTAGGTTTGCAGTATACTTCATAGGTTCATGTCCATGTACAGTGTGAGCTGTGTGTGTTTTTGTTGGGGGCTTTGAAAGCCCATGGTTGCCATAGAGACCAGCAGAGAGAATTATGGGTGGAACAGGCGCAAAGGGAGACATCACCGGTGTGTGTGTGTGGTTATAGTTTTAATATGTTCCCTTCCCTCTTTTGTTTTCTTACTGCTACAGCATCCTTGAAGTCAGAAATGACCTCCATGTATCTGCAACTCCTTCCAAACTCTTTTCACTGATCTTTTGTTTTTATAGGTTTACACATAGCTTGGTGTTCGGTTGACATGTAAACCCTCCATACACTCCAGGTTGTGTTCCCATTAACCATATTTATTAGTGTAATTCCTCACCCATAAGACAGGAGGAGCAACACTGCATTCCCTGGTGCCATTTGCCATCGTTCCATTAGTGTCTGCTGGTTTCATTGTGCCGAAATAGCAGCAAGCAAACATTAAACCCATTATGTGACCTTCCCCAGGGTCCACAACCGTGCTCTGTTCCTCATGAACTTCAAAGTCCTGAGGAAAGTGTGATTTAAGATGAAATATTCTGGGCTTCAGAGAAAGTTTGTGGCAGCAGCTTAAATTTGTGAAGATGGTGAGGTCTATTTTTTTTTCTTTTTGCCCTCAGAGAGACAAAACGAGAAAAAGGAGAAGCTCTGCTTTTCTTTCTGGCAGCAATAGCACCATCCTAACAAACCAGATCATACCAAGATACACTAAATCACTGCTTTTATTAATCATTAAAGAAAAACAACTGTCATATCAAACGGCAACTGGTTCTTCATTTCACGAAAGGCCTCTTTCTAATATCAATTCCAGCACACATGTCAGTGCTACTTTTTTCTATTTTAGTCCACCCTTTGTCCTCCCTACATCTGTGCAGCCATCACAAAAGGAAGAGAAAAAAGTGGACATCCGGCTTAATTGAGGGATTAGATACACTTTCCTGATCTTGTAGAAAAGCCTCATTTATTTCTTCTTATTGAATTTTCGTTTGTGTTGTTTCTGTTTTATTCAATTTTATGCCGCAGTTTGTATTCATTACGGGGTAACAGAGAGTCAGTGAGCATCCAAAACAATGCCATGTTTAGCTTAACCATCTCCATTTGAGCATTGATCGGAAAGTATACGTGCATTACCATCTAAATGCTCTTTCTCCATCACAGAAGGCATCAAGACCAAGTAGGTTTTAATTTTGCAATTTAGATTGGCTGCTGTGTCATAGAGCACGAGGTAGTTTGTCAGTCATAATGACAAATTCTGAATATGTTTCTCTATCATGTTCTTTCAAATGCCCGTATTTCCCTTCAAGAACTGCAGTTCCAGCTCTATTACTTGTATCACAAAATCCAATTGATTTTGGTCGTTTTGAACAAATATCCAAAAGGGACATGCTTATTTCCAAGTGACAAGAACTGAAGCATCTAGAAGAGTTATGACACTAAGACAGAAAATATTGTGAAGCTGGTACAGTAATGCCAACTGCAAAATGATACTATGCAACTAAACATTTTTGAAACCCACATAACCTTATTTCAGTATGTCAGGTTAAATTTTCCACTTTACAAAAAGGGTGGCCATTGTCTTCATTTAGTTTGTATGAGACAAGAGGGGAGAATAATTTTTCCAACAGTCAGGCTACTCAAAGGAAAATAAACAGACTAAATTGAACATGAAAAGTTGAAATGGTTCATCACTTACCTGGGATATTCTGCCGTGAAACTTGTTAAACATGTTAAACATGTTAGTCCATTCCATAAAAACTGTCACCTGCAGCAGCATCACTAATCCAAACAAAATGTTCTAGATGTCAGAGCACTTAGGTCTCTTTGTTATTACAATAATTAAATGTCAACAGATACCTGTGCATAAATATTCGCAATTGGTAGGTTTTGTGTTTTTTGTTTGATGTCAGTAGAGTATTGATCAATCACATTTGAGTGAGGTTTCACTGCTTGCAGACAAGCCAAATGCAATCTCAGAAAAATGAACTATTTATCAGAATGCTTTTCATTAGCTTTTTAAAAATGTATCTGTATTCATAATCAGAATGTGAACCACAAAACAGGAACATGAAACAGGAGGTCCATCCAACCAACTATCCATCCATCCACCCATCTTTTGTCACTTATCCAAGTCCGTGTTGCAGGGGCAGCTGTCTAAGCAGAATTGCCCAAACCTCCCTCTTACCGGTCACCACTTCCAGTTCTTCTGATGGTACACCAAGGCATTCCCATGGCAGCCGAGAGATATAACCTCTCCAGTATGTCCTGGGTCTATTCATGGACCTCTTCCCAGTTGGACATGATCAAAACACCTAGGACTGTCGATCTTTAGCACTTGACTCCCTCTTTACCATGACAAACTGGTACAGCGTCAGCATTATTGCAGACACTGTACCAAACCATCTCTTGATCCCCTGGTCCCTCCTTCCCTGACTCATGAAGAAGCCCCTTAGATACTTAAACTCTTCCACTTAGGATAGTACCCTTTACCAACCCAGAGGGTCACTCCACCATTTCCTGGCTGAGAACCAGGCCTCATACTTGGAGATGCAAATTCTTATCCCAGCCCTCGCACTTGATTGCAAACCACCTCAGTGCAACCTGGGGGTTGTTGTTCGCTAAAGTCAACAGAACCACATTGTTTGCAAAAAGCAGAGAGGTGATCCGGAGACTACCGTATCTGATACCCTCTGCTACTTGGCTGCACCTAGAAATTCTGGCCATAAAAGTTATAAACAGGAAGTCAAGGCCCAGATATCAGTTATCCAGATATATTCTTGCATCTGCTGTCTATACTGGAAGTCCCTAAACATATTTGTTGGGGTTTTCTCTCTAACACTGTAGGATCTTTACCTTACAGTGTAAATTGCCTTTAGGTGACTTTTGTTGTGAATTGGTACTATATAAATAAAATTGAATTGAATTGACATTAGTCATTGTCCCCAGAGGCAAAGTCATCAGATGGTTGCTGATATGTACCCAAATTGTTTCGCTCTACAATGTCTAGGCTGGCTGTCCTCCCAAGCTGAGTGACCGGGCAAGAAGAAGATTGGTGAGAGAGATCACCAAGACAACTATGACCACTCTGAAGAAGTTAAAAGCTTCAGTGGCTCAAAGGGGACAGACTGTTGCATGGGTTCTTAACCAGTCAAAGCTGTATGGGAGAGTGGCAAGTAGTTCATATGAAATCACTCCTGTAATTTGCCCAAAAACATGTGAGAGAGTCCAAGGTCAATTGGAAGAAGGTTCTTTGGTCTGATGAGACAAAAATTGAAGTTTTTGTCCATCAGACTAGGTTTGGCAAACAAACACTGCACATCACCAGAATCACACCATCTCCACTGGTAAGCATAGTAGTGACAGCATCATGCTCTGGGGATGCTTCTCAGCAGCAGGCCCTGGAAAGGCTTGTAAAAGTAGAGGAGAATATGAATGCAGAAACATATCACCAAATCCTGGAGGATAATCTGACTCAGTCTGCAGGAGAACCATGGCTTGGGAGATTTATTCTCCACTAAGACAACAACCTCAAGCATACAGCAAAAGCTACGCAAAAATGGTTCAAAGAGAACAAGGTGAATGTTCTGGATTGGCCGAGTCAAAGCCCAGATCTCAATCTAATTGAGAATTTGTGGCTAGACTTGTAAAGAGCTGTTCATGCTGAGCAGCGTGATAGAGCTTAGGCTGAAAAGCTAAATACTGACCTAAGGGGGTGAATATTTATGCAAACATTTATTTTATTGTACATCTCTTTAATTACTTGACATTAGTTTATAAAATTCTGTTTTCACTTTGACATAACAGAAGCTTTCTTTTTTTGCAAATTCTTGTCAGAAACGCCCAATTATATTGACCATAATCTGATTTATTAAAGCAATAAAATGGTGAAACATCCAACAAGGGAGAATAATTTTCATAGGGATTGTATACAGAATAATCCAGGACCTGAAAATGCGTTAATGCCAAAATTTAATGCAACTACAAAAAAGTGTCATGCATCCTTTAACAAACCAGAGGGGATATGAAGTTCATGATGGTGGTTTTAATGGCAAATATTTTTTTCGGAATATTTCTGTTACTATGCCTTTCATCTCATTAGAGAATTTGTACATCTTTTAAAATGTTTTTTTATATTTCTGCCACCCAGATGACGGAGAAGAAGAAATGCCACATTTTCTGGGTAAGAAAGAGGATACTGTCAGTTAGCTCCCTGGCCTTATTAGTGTATCTCAGCAGGGAGGCCAGAACCAATCTACAGTTACTGGTTTTGTCAGGCGATGTTGAGCTTTTGTTTCTTCTGCTTCCCTGGAGAGTTAGCCATGAGTCTGAGAGACATTGAATGTCTGCTTCTCTGAAAAGAATATCCCGCAGGTGTCTCAGCAGGACACTGTTTAAAGAAGGCCTCCAAGAGAGGCAAGCTCTAACTCCCAAAACCCTGGCTGCAAGTCAAATTGAGGTAAAGCATCATGCAATTCTATGGGCTCAAAGGAAGGTGCTGAGCTTTTGTGAGCCATAAAATGAAAATGAGAGAAGAGTTCATAAAAGAAAAAATAAGAGTGAATTTTAAAATAGTTGGATATTTTTACACCAAATGAATTTTCACTCACTTCATCCTCATTGAAAGTAGAGACATTTAAAGAAGATGTGTTTTGCAAACTTGAAAAAGACTACAATGAGACAAGTCCCAGAAGGTCTGTCATTTATGAAATATAAAAAAGAACACAAAAAAGGTATTTTGAGGTGTGAAAACCACTGTTCTGGGGTTTCAAAGGATGGTGATAGTTGAGATGAAGATCGGGCAAACATACAGGCTGTCAAGAAGGTGTGATTGTTATTAACAGAGACACAAATGTCAGAAGGCAGAGGTACAAGTATGAGTACTTTTGAATTTTGATAAACCATAAACAAAACATGAAAAAGAGGAATGAAACTAAATGCTCCAATTTTTTTGTGGTCCCTCTTGAGTGGGTGGTCTATGGCACAATAGAGACACTTGCTGCAGGCACCAAAGCTCTCTTAACTAAAGAGGGTTGACCTAAATGCTCATGTACAGACTTAGTGATTAGAGGGATTCATACATAAGAATTTTGTCTGTCGAAACCAAAGAAAAAGTTTTCCACCAGTATAGTGCATCTTACACAACACGGTGAATAATAAATAATAATGAGAGCGACTAAAGTAGTTCAAAAAGAGACTTTAAAATGTGGAATGGAGATAATGTTGAAATCCAAAATCAGGTCTTATTAGCAGACATCACTCTGCATTTAGATTGCATCCAAATTCATTTTCAAAATAAGATGTTGTGCCTTTGCATGTCATAAACCTAATTAACCATGATGGATGTTGGACAAGTTTGTGACAAGAACTAATAACTGTGTTGATCATTCCCTGAGAGTTTGCTGCTTCCTCCTCCTCCTCCTCTTCCTCCTCCTCCTCCTCCTCCCACACCCAAACCCAGCCCTTCATCATGTCTGGGGATGCTTTGACAAAATAAACCCACAACATGCTGATGAATTATTCAAATTTGACTCAGTGATGTATGAAGAGTTGCAAGAGAGATGCGGTTATCACTACCGGCAAACCCCCTTCCTCCAGCTGACTGAACCTCTAGTCAAACCAATTACCATCCACACCCCTCCAGCTCTTGAGCACTGTTTGAGAAGGAGAAGAAATGGGAGCAACTGCCTACATTATTCTCAAGTTGCTGCAGTCAAAACTGCTGCAGTGCAAAGATGGAGGTGATGGAATTTATCAATTCATAGTGCAGGAGAAAGTGAATGATTGTTGTTTGTCAGTGCCAATCTATTCCACTGAGAAGAGCAGGACCATGAATGGGATTTTTTTTTAAATTAAACATAATATCTATTGTCATTACAAATAATTATGATTGTGTTTTGTGCAGATTTGTCCTGACCAATGTGTGTATGCAGAGCACTAAGTAGCCACTTGGCAGTTCAAACCTCTTTGGCTCAATTTAAGAGCACTTTACTAGTGGCTGTTTGCAAAGATTTTATGCCATACTTGCTTGCTGTGGTCATTGTTTGGGGCTTATATTTGTAATTTCCTATTCCTTTTTTAAATCATTCACCTTGCTTCACTTCTGCCTCGGTTGTTTCAAATCAGCTAATTACTAACCTGGATGTATACACTCCCCACCTTCCTTTGTTTCCTGCAACATTTTCTTGTAACTCCTTGATTCAAGCATTCCAGCTACCCTCAAGATTGTGGTCCCAGTGGCTTCCAAGGTTATAGATTTAAGTACTTACTTTTTTGGGTGTGTGGGTGTACACTCAGCACCCCATCTTGACAGAAAAAAACCAGAAATGTAGAAATTTTTGTAAATTTATTAAAAAAGAAAAACTGAAATATCACATGGTCATAAGTATTCAGACCCTGTGCTCAGTATTGAGTAGAAGCACCCTTTTGAGCTAGTACAGCCATGAGTCTTCTTGGGAATGATGCAACAAGTTTTTCACACCTGGATTTGGGGATCCTCTGCCGTTCTTCCTTGCAGATCCTCTCCAGTTCTGTCAGGTTGGATGGTGAATGTTGGTGGACAGCCATTTTCAGGTCT
>VUQH01086051.1:0-15312 GCA_015106775.1 Etroplus canarensis | reverse complement strand
CCAGGTGTGAAAAACTTGTTGCATCATTCCCAAGAAGACTCATGGCTGTACTAGCTCAAAAGGGTGCTTCTACTCAATACTGAGCACAGGGTCTGAATACTTATGACCATGTGATATTTCAGTTTTTCTTTTTTAAATAATTTGCAAAAATTTCTACATTTCTGTTTTTTTCTGTCAAGATGGGGTGCTGAGTGTACATTAATGAGAAATAAAATGAACTTTTTTGATTTTGGCAAATGGCTGCAATGACACAAAGAGTGAAAAATTTAAAGGGGTCTGAATACTTTCCATACCCACTGTATATACAGTACAATGGCTGTATTAAAAAAAATTAGTGACCCAACCACATTTGACAGGGTTACCTGAATAAAATGTACATTTTTTTTCTAATTTACAGTGTGCCTCTATTGTGTTTTACATGGAAAGATCGTTTCCCACGCACACAAACATGCTGCTTGCAGCTGGAGAGATCCTTTAAGAGATCATTTCATGCTCACCAGTAGGCCCGGGAGGCCCCTGAGGTCCTGGAACAGGTATCGCTCGAGAGTCATGAAAAGTGTTGGTAAAGAAGGGGTCTTTTCCACGGTCTGGAATTGAAACAAAATTTCTGTCACTAAAACTCAAATTTTGTAGTCTCACTATTTAAATAAACTGTTGAATACTATTCAAGGTGTGTATTATTGAATGTATTCATTTTCCTCTATTATAATCAATTAGTTCATTCAGCCTCTTTCTAGTTATAAATTTAGATATAACTGCTAGCAGCAAAGCCATAGTCAAAATGCAGAAATTTCATGTGTTTTATTCTACAGTTGGAGACATCCATGTGTAGCAGTTCATGTAAACCTGTTCTGTCCCTTCAACCAACACCACAAATAAATGGTATTCTGGTTATATTTCCAGATGCTTGTGATTAGGCTTCCATTTTGGAAGGCCAGGTTTAATAAATAAGCCATATTTTGTATGTGTGATATAAGAAATTGCTCCATCGAGAAGATAACATGAAGAACCTTGTGACAAGACATCTCATATTAAGAAATATGAAGTTCTTGATCAAAGCATTTCAGTTTTTAATGTTTCTTTGTTGTGGATACTTTCTACAAAGAAACCCCACTTTGTCAACGTGCCTCCGAAGCACAATCAATTCCCTTTGTGACAAACTAACCTTACCTCTAGAGGGCAGTGTTTTTCAACAGTCAGACTTCACCAAATGACTTCAGCAGAGCAATAAAATACACTCAACTGTATTGAAAAGCAGTGTTAGCAGCAGGTCAATTAAAATATTAATGATATGGCATAACAAATAACATTATATATCCACTGTGTAACAGCACAGATAGGACATACACAACCACATGAGGAAGTACCAGTGGAAGAGGGTGGCGAATGTTTGAGTGCTAGAGGAAGTGTGGAGTCATTAGATCATTTTATACGAACACGAAACACAGATCAAATCACAGCATGAGACTTCAGGAGATGCAGAGAGAAGGACGAAAACCAGGACTGAAAGCCAGAAACATCATCCAGCTGCCGGACTGTTGCACACCACTAACAAATCAGGACCCGTGGTAACATCCAGACCAGGGCTGCTCTCCCTGTATCTGACGCTCTTTTCATTTCTTGCTCACAACACATTACTTGATGCAACATGAACATGTGAAAGCTGACAAACAATGAAATCACACTTTAAACAGTCCTACTCGTCAATGCTATGTGCTGGCTGCTGGTTTGGGAACCCTCTCCTGCTCTGCAGACGGGAATTCCAACATCCTGATTCAGATGTAAAAGCCAAATAAGCCAGTGTTTTCCAAAGGAAGCTCTGCACAGAACCCCCCTCTTATGTTCCCTACTGTTACTTTGATGTGAAAGAAATGACACAGAGTCTCGGAAATCAACATGCCAACCTCAAGCTTTCTCCACACAGGAACCCAGAGCCTGCAAATTTGTGTGCTGCATACTTTGTTTTACCACTGAACCCATGAATAAAACACACCCGTGTATTGACCTTGAAATTGCTGGTGTGGGCCCCCATCTGTCTATCACCCCTCCACCCCTACCCCTCCCTTTAGCTGTCTGAGTGACCTACATCTGGAAGTTGTTGAGAGACATCAGTGGTGGACAGGTTCTCATCCCAGCATGTCAAGTCTGTGTCAATTTCACTGTCTCTGCCTCCATTTAACACTCTTTGATTCTGTCCTACTTGGCTGGTAGACAACAGCGAGCAAGTAGTAACTAAAGGATTAACGTCATCTTGCCTGTTTCCTATTCTCTTTGTTTCTTTTGTAAAGCTGTGATAGACATGTGAATATTAGTTCGAAGAGTCAAGCTGGAAGTCTGTAAAATGTATGTCACTCAGCCTGAGAATACAGGCTCTGAATAAATTTGTGTACAAGCTGATTTTGTTTAGATCTGGGGTGACACTGTACACGTTTAAGAGAAATATAAATGGGTACTTTTATTGTTTGCAGTGAAATTAGTGTCATGTTGACTGTTTGAGGTCTACTAGTTGTGCAGGGTCTTACTGTGGTCTGGTTCTGGGATGTGGGCACTGGTTGGTGCTGGGGAGCCTGGGGGCCCTGGTGGGCCAGGCGGGCCTGGGGGACCTCTCCCTCCTGGGAATCCTGGTGGACCACGGGGGCCTAAGAGGAGGGATGATAGAAAAATCACTGTTGTGACAGACATTATGTACAGTTTGGGTATGTTATAGCAAAATATGATCTAAGTTTCCTCTAAAGAGAAACAGCACATTGCAGACTGATAAATGACTGTGGGTGATGTTATGACAGGAGAATAAACTATGACAAAAACAAAGAGGAAAATTATGAGATAAAGTGTTGAGTGATACAACATAATACTGTCTGTCAGGAGTGAGTGTGTGTATGTGTATATGTTCAGAATTGTGTTAACATCAAGAGCTAGACTGAGTAGTAGAAGTATATGAACTGGCTTACTTTGTTTATCTGTAATTAACAGGAGGAAGGTCTTTAATGGACCAGTACTGGGAACTTAAAACGGGACATAGTAAAACTCAAATAAACACAGTTAAACTCAGCAAAGTGTTATTGGCACTGGTTCATAGTAAATGAAATGCTCTCTGCATACACACCACTACCTTTTACACAAGTGTTTATCTGTTACTGCTTGTAATTGGCCCATATGGATCAGTGAGTAAAAGAGTCCCTCCTCCCCCTATTATTTTTAAGGTGGGAAAAAGCACCACTATGACATTTGCCGTCATTGTTTGGACTCCTCTGAGGCTGTGCTTCATACTGAACACTACCTCTCACCCTCTGACCATCCCAGACTGACCACATTTTTGTTTATATTGCAAAGCAATGACAATAATAACGGTGATGATATTTCACTATTAACTGATTTTCAAGGTAATATTTTGCATCCAATTTGACATTTTCAGTTAGTCTTAGAAAACATAGCAGCACAACTGAGTATTTTGGCTGCTTCAGGGAAACTGTAAGGTTCAATCTGCATAGTGCTTAACAGACCAGTAAAAGCGACCCTTTAAAGCCCATGTGACATAGACTTAGGCCAATAAGTATTCCATTAAAAAACAAACAAACAATATTTGTAATTTTGCTTCTGTACATCCCCATGGTGAATTTTAAATTAATCAAACAAAATGTAATAGAAGTGCAGACTTTTATTCTTATTTAAAGCAGTTACACAAAAGCATTAGATTAACTGTTTGGGAATTACAGCCATTTTTATACAATGTCCCCCATTTTCAGAGGCTCAAGAGTAAAAAGCCGTGCAGTTTCATAGCCAGGTGAGGTGTGTTCCCTCATTATTTCATGACAAATTCAGAAAAGATCTGGAGTCAATTCCAAGTACTGAACTTGCATTTGGTAGCTGTGTCACTGGAACTCCCAATATGAGGTCCAAAGAAATGTCAGTGTGAGTAAAAGAGGCCGTCATTAGGCTGAATAAACTTTAAAGTGCGATAGCAAGAATGTTAGCATTGGGCAAAACAACAATCTTTAAGATTATTAAAAAGAAGAAATGTGCTGGCCAACTCAGAAACACTGAAAGCCTGGAAGACCACAAAGGATAACTCACTATCGCAGAATCATTTCCTTGGTTGAGAAAGCCATTCACAATATCTAGCCAAGTCAAGAGCACTCTCAAGCAGTTCGGTGTATCATTGCCAAAGTCTTCAATCAAGAGATGCCTTCAAGAAGGTAAATACAGAGCGTTTACTATACATAGTTCCCACAGATACATTTTTTGTCACGTGACCGCCTTAGCGATGCCATCTTTGTTGGCAAGCTGTACTTGTTTACACACACTGCTGCTTATCTCCCCCGCGAATTTTAAACTGTTTTGATGTTGGATTCGACTTGTTATCAAAATCAAGAAAAGGCAAAAAGAGAAAGACTATGTAGAATCATTAAGTATGAAGGACAGAAAGAGATATGTGAAAGAGATGTGAAAATTGGCATAATAGGTGTGGATCCATACTCATTAGCAAAGGAAAAGCTGAACCATGAAGTTTCAGCATTGCCACTAATTCAGTACTATGATGTGTACCATTATCTTGTGTTGGCATGCAGCTTTTATACCAGTGAGCAATTCCAGGCCTATAAGTCACTGGAGGCAGTTTACAGGCAGTACAATCAGTTTGTTAATGGTTGGGTTGGCGACATTTCCTCAAGTGTCCTGAACGCACAGCTGCCTACAGCGTGCCTGTAGCAATGCCGGATGCTCGGGAAATACGGGTATGTTGTGACGTCATGTAGGAACTATGTATAAGGTGAAAACCACTGTTTCCACTCAAAAACAGGAAGGTCAGATTATTTTATCAGAAAACATCTAAAAAAGCTTGCCCAGTTCTGAGAAAAATTATTTTGACTGATGAACCTGAGGACAAATTGTATCAGAATGATGGGAAGAGAAAAGCAAGGAGAGGGAAAGAAACAGCTCATGAAGCATATTACATCATCTATCAAACATGCTGGAGACAATGATATCACATGACTGCCAAAGGCCACTGGTATTAATTGAACATGAGACTGCTGACAGAAATAGAAGGATGAATTCCGAAGTATACAGGGCTATATTCTCTGCTCAGATTCAGCCAACTGCTGCAAAACTGACTGGACAGCACTTCACAGTGTAAATGGATAATGGCCAAGATCATACAGCAAAAGCAACCCTAAAAATTCTCAAGACAAATAAATAGGATATTCTTCAATGGCCAAGTCAGTCACCTGATCTCAACCCAATAGAGAAACTTTTCAGTCAGTGAAGACAAAATTGAAGGCGGATAGACTCAGAAACAAACTGCAACTGATGGCAGCTGAAGTAAAGGCTTGGTAGAGCATCTTAAGGGAGATAACATCATCTGATAATGTCCATGGGTTCTTGATTCCAGGCAGTCATTGCTTGCAAAGTATTTTGATCCAAGCATTTTTGATGCTTGGATGAAATCCCTTCATTTAAAATTATATTAGTTTGTCCCATTGCTTTTGAACTTCTGAAAACGGGAGACTGTGTATAAAAATGGCCGTAATTCCTAAACAGTTATTGCAATTTTTTTGTTAAACTTCTTGAATTAAAGCTGAAAGTGTCTGCACTTCAGTCACATTTTGACTGTTTGATTTACAATCCATCTTGGTGGTGTACAGAGGATAATAGTTCCCCAGAGCAGCTAAGGGATGTTACAAAATATTGGTCAACATTTCATTATGACTGCAACTGCAACTTATCAGGGTTTATCATATCATACAACATAATTTCTCCCAATGACAGATGGTCACCTTTGATCTTTCCCATAACCCCTGGATCAAAAAACATATTCATCTACATTTAGCATGACATTAGACACATTCCAATCCTGTGTTTATCTTTCTCTTAAAAAATCAGCATAATAACAATAACACAGTACTGCTTTTGGATAGTTATGAAGTAATGGAGATAGAAAAAAACAATAACACCAAAGGCATATGGAAATCATAAGGGGCTGGGATTTGTATATGTATAGCTTGGGTTCATTTCAATTGAAGTCACATGGTGGGTTTGTACTTTAAGTTCTGCTCTAAATCTCATCTGTACCCAGCAGCAGGCAGAGAGCGGGGGTCACATTAGCCTGAAAGGAGAGGCTCTCCCTTCATGATCCAAAGCAAAGAAATAACAGCTTATAGCAAGAGCAGATGTTGTGACACACTTATGTACCGCCATTTACTTTATTCATTATTCAAGTCACAGCTGACTCTGGATTTACTTTTTTCCAGCAGGTCATTTATTATTTGTACATAACTAGTGAACTCTGAATACGTGGAACAGATTTATGATTCAGTGTCTGTTCTGGCTGATGACCACGAAAAGCAACACATGTTAGGGAGTTTATATAGAGTTAGAAAAGAAAGACTTTGCTACTGCCCACCAAAGCAGCATTTTCAGAAGCCGATGATTTTCAAAAGCCAACCAACCAAGTATCCCAATTCCAGTAAGTTACCAGCAGGCCTCAAGGGCAGCTGGAATGCTCCAACATTTACTGGTGGAGGGTCAATGGGCTGACTGAGAGGTTTGAGAGAAAGACAAACACTCTGAAGCCGGACATCGCAGGTCAGTCTTTTCCAGGAGACATTTCTGATTACTCCCCTGTTGTTTTCATAGCCCTTTGGCCCCTTGTTAGCCATTGTTCTACAGACAAAATAGTGACTGTATAGGCAAGCGAACAACTGATCTGATATACCCTCAATCTCTCTCAGTAACACACACACTCACACACACACACACACTTCACAACATGAAAACTGACAATCTTTGTAAACAGGAGAAAGTTCAGTTGTTTCTCTTATTGCTGCTAATAAGGACCTCTTCCTTCAGTCCACTGTTACCTGCTGGTCCTGGGGATCCTTTTGATCCAGGAGCTCCAGATGGGCCCCTTATCCCGGCCTCCCCTCGAGGCCCAATGGGACCTGGCAGCCCTCGAGATCCTGGCTTCCCTAAGAGGAGGAAACAGCCATGAGTAATCAAGAAACCTTAACTGGTTTACATCTTAAATGGTCTTACATCAACTGAAAGGCAACTATGGTTACAATTTACCATCTCTGCCAGGAAGCCCATCTCTTCCCTTTTCACCCTGAGGACCTGAAATTAAAGCAGAAGAAGAGGTTTGGCTGAATGAAAAAAATCTGAGCTCAACCCACCTGGAGAAGAGATTGTGTGAACTCCACTGCAGGATGAGGTGCAATTACAGTGACAGGAGAGTAAAAAGTATCATCCTTGTGTTTATGTCAGTGTTAGAGCTCATTAATGCTTCAGTTCCAAAATGCTAAATAACTATCAAATACAGATACAGAAACATAGTTTTAAAGGAGTAATTAATTCTAACTCAGAAAATTGATTTCTTAGGATTACATAATGGATAACTTTTTGGATTTGTGCAAAGTTTGGGTGTAGTGATGCTGGGAAGGCTTTATTAAAGAGGAACCAATTTTACACACAAAATTCCATTTGCTGGTCTTAGACATTACTAGTGTTTTATTGAAAATAGTTTTACAAACCTCTTGTGGCTCCAAAGATCCATGTAAAATCTGATAAATTACCTTCAATCAGTGGTTCTCAAACTGTTTTTGCTATGTCCCACTTCAGAAGCTGAAAAAAGTTTGTGACTGACACCACACAAAAATTCATGCCCCACAGCCCATAATTTTATCAATCAATAATAAAAAGGATCCACATTGAATTTTAATTGAATAAAGGTGCATATTATCAATCATTAATCAACAAACTGCTGTTTTCTTTTTCCTAAAAGAGTCTCATCTACTCACCTTTGTTTCGCTTAATTCTTTTGACCTGGTTGTCTGCAGTGGCTCCACACACCACCACTAGGGCCTGCCCCACATCTTAAGAACCACGTCTTAAATTATGTCAATTAAATTAGGATAGATTAAGGAATTTTTCCTCTGAAGCTCCTCTATAGAGCAGTCTCTAGAACAATTAGGTTACACCCCCACATCATAACAGAGCCTTAACGCTACTTTAAAACCATTCATACAAGTCATGAAAGTGCAAAGATGCACTTTGGCCTGAAGGAGGCACTAAAGGAAAATGAATAGGGTGCTCAATTACAAAAGGTTTATCCTGTGGGGAGGATGAATGTGTTCAAAACAATGTTCTAATGTTAAATTTCTAATGTACAACTGAAACTGAGTTTTTTTTTCTTCTCTACAGTCAGTTATGAGCCACTTATGATGTATGTAGAGCAAACTAGAAAATTTCAGTGATAGCTGTTGAATGATTGTATAAACTAACCCTGCGGTCGCTTTGTGACCACCAAAGGTATATCCTCAAAAAGTCCCAGTTTCTTTATGAATGCTTAATTGACTTGCCATGAAGCTAGATGTCATGCTCAGTTTGTTTTTCTTTTATGTAAACGTGATGATTAAGAACCTATGTATCAAAATCCTGCATGAAATAATTTTTTGCGCTATTGCGATGACATGAAGTATTTGATGCACAGGGTAGCAATATTTAATCTATCATTTTCCTGCTTTTTGGGGATATTAAAAGCACACTGAATTGTATTCACTAACTAGTGCCATACATTTCTACAGTGAAACAAAGAAACTAACAATCTCACAAAGCAGCATGTTCACAAACTGCATTGTTTACACTGGGAGTAGTGAATGAGCATTAGGGAGTAATTTGGTTGCCGCACTAGGCTACACTGCACCCATTTTCTCTATGATTGTCTCATTTTATACAAGCACATTTTAATATTACTAAAGCATTATTTCTTCCTCCTGCTGACAGTGTAGCAGCATTAATGACTGTGTCTTTAGTAGCGGCCAGTGCTGGGCTCGACTCCAGGAGAGGAGAGAACTTTTATGTTTCCACCCAGCTAAAGAGCTGAAAGTGAGCTGCACTATTACTTTTGCTAAAGGAAATGAGTGTGTGTGCAGTGGGTGAAATGGGATACAAGCAGAGGTGAGCAGGTAGTGGGCAGGAAAAGTAGCAAGAAGTGACTTAATTATTAAATCAAAACTCCAGAAAACATTTAATATAAATATGCAAACTTCAAACTTAAAATTTATAAAAATACATGACACCATGCTAGACCTACCTGCAGGTCCCTGCTCACCAGGAGCTCCCTGAGCGGGCACAGCCCCCATCAGTAAGGAGGCCTCTGCAGCAGTTCCTCCTTTGCCCTGAAGGTGGCGATGTGATATGGAGGCTGGTGCTACAAGTAATTGGACCTGGTGCAGGAAATCATAAAGCAAGTGCAGGTAATTAAAACAAAAATGACTTTAATGTAGGCTCATCATGTTTTTGGGCTTCAGATAAAACATCTAAATGAATAAAAATCTTTACCTTCTCCTCCAGTGAGTTCAGCCTGTCACTCAAAGCAATGATTCGACTGCAGTTGAGACAATCTGAAAAGCAGAAAATATCTTCTTGAAGTTGGGGAATCACGTATGTAAAGATTTGGCATACCCACTTTTAGGATTAGCCTTAAACTTTTCTTTCTGTTAAAGCTTATAGTTAGAGCCGGATCAGGTGACCTTGCATGATCCACTGAGCACCTCTCCTTTACTCCTTTTCACTTTCTGTGTGAGAGAAATGTTATTAGCTTTGTGCCTTCTTTCCCCTGTAGTGGGTAGTTTGTGCTTCGTCTTCTGTCCTCTCTCTCTTTGTACCTTTGAGTAAGCTGCATATTTTTCATGTGCGGTTGCTGGCCCACCAACCTGCCAGGTATTGATTGTTATAATGCTTGTTATTCTTTTTCTTCTTTTCTCTCTGTACTTTCCTCTCACCACAATGCTTTCCATCCTGGGCCTGGTTCTGTCTGAGGTTTTCACCTGCTGAAAGGCAGTTATTGTCTCGCCACTGTTATCAAGTGTTTGCTCAATGGAATCACAGAATTTCTCCCTAAAATTTTTCTTGTAATGTAAAAGTTTTCATTTTATATTATTTTATAATACTGTGATTTGGCATTAATAGGTAAAATGAAATTTAATTTTAAAAGTGGCATTGTGTTGTCTAGTCTAATAATTAATCTAAAAACAAGTTCACAGTTCTTACTAGAGATCGCCTCTCCTGTGCGTGTTGGTGGCCGGCGTAGAGTAGAAGGTTTTCTTAACGCCTCTTGAGCTACAAGCCGGTTCCCTGCATCTGTTATTAAAAAAAAAAATGTCAGTTTTGTGGGTTGAATTTGAAGTTGTTGTGTTGAGCTTGAAACCATAAGCTTTAGATGTGAATGTTTCTGTTTCATATAAAAGATGGGAATCAAACAGTGGAAATCACATTTCTAATTTTTAACAAGGATCTATTTAATTGTTTGATGTTACTAAAATGATCTGAACACCCCATTATATGGGAAATGGTTCAAATATATTTTACTGATGACATTAGAGCTACAGTGATGTGTTGTTGAAAAAGATACCATGCATCACCTGGTTTAAGAAAAGGGACAAGGAAAATTCTTGTTTCTGACAGTCAACAGAGCAAAATTTGAAATACTCATTAAGAAGCTGCAGGATTCAGTAAGCAATTTTGTGTTTAACCTAATGTCATCAACTCCAGTAATTTAGTTAGATTGTGTTTTCTGTTCTATGAAGATGTTTCACTATAGAAGAAACTGAAAATGACCTCTTTACTGTTTCTGTCCTTCAGGTGAGCCAGACAGAGCGGGCAAAATGTAAACAGGGTACAGAAAAGACAGAAAGGGAAATTAACAGTGACAGTTGCAGCTCTTGTATATGTTACATTTCCAAAACACAAACAGCGTGCTGCATCTGAGCCAAATTGCTTTCTGTTTGCTTTTTCCTTTGGCATCGTAAGGCATGGGAAAGAGGGTGTGTAAAGACAAACAATAGTTTAATTGTTGAAAAAGAATGAGGAGTATCAGCCCACATTCTGTTTTGCCTTCATTTTATACAGTGTGGGAGTTTGTGTCACAGTATTGTGAATGATTTAAATGGGAAGACCTTTGTGCTTTATGCTAGACTGATTCAATTGTCTGGCCTGGTTTGGCTTGAGTTGGCCCAGGTGCTCCTGATACAAACAAGAGGCTGGGTTCAGCACCTCATTAGCCACCAGGAAGCATGCCTTTCAATTCAGTGGCCAGCAGCCACAATTGATGCCAAATGCTACATTAAAAGGAGCCATGAAATAGCACCAGCAATACAGAGGGGGAAGCAGCAGAACAGCATTCTTCTTAAACAGTTTCACTTTTGGTACATCAGATGTCATGAGCCGTCTCAAACCACTGCAGACCCAGAAAAGGAAAATAAACAATTTGAAACTTAAGACACAAAAGTATAACGAGCTGAGATATTACCCAAAGAGGGGAGAGAGAAATGGCAAAAGAGGAGTATGAAAACTACACAAAGTACATGGTTTAGAGCAAATTGAGATACATCCAATAATCCCCCTCCTCTGTGCTCATGATTTCACTGTTTTGGGTTCTGGGTATTTTTCAGAGGATTACAAGTGTAGATGGATTCAAACCATGTAAGACCCAAGACTGAAATGTTATGGCATGACCTCCAGATTGTACAAAACACCACCATGTTTGAATAAAATTATAAACCTTGCACAGAGAGGAAGGCACTTCAGTGTTCTTTTTGCTTGTATGTGGCAGATTTCAATTTATATTAAGGAAGACTGAGCAGACAAAGAGATATGTGTATCTGTGTACATGCACATCCTGCAGACTTTTTCTGTGGAGCCCCAGTTTGTATAGATGACTGCATTCAATTACAAATGGGGCTCTGGATAGGAAATCTAGCTCTCCCTCCTCCCTTCCCAACTGCACCTCTTCTTCCTCTAAAATAAAGAACATTCAAGCGCCAAGATCCCCTCAGCCACACTTGAACTATTGTATGAAGCATTAGGCCAGCTTTGGCACAAGAACTATTGCCTCCCACACACACCCCTTACACACTTTCTCCATCTCTTGGTCTTGCAACAACAAATTTGAAATCCTTCAAGGCCCTTCTTTTCTTCTGTATCTCCTTGGACAGTATCAGATTACTACAATGCCTGTGGTGTGTATGCAGGCAGACCTGAAGCTTGAGGATGACTGGGGTGTCTCAAGAGTGCCTCCATTGCTCTGTTGGCCAACAATAACTTCATCACAGTTAATGAGTGGCCCCTGATGGACATGGTTCATTGTATCCCCTGTTTGTTTGATCTTGCTGGGCTAATTGCCCCAGTGGGGGTGGGAGTGGTGTGTGGGTGGGGGTGGGGGTTCAAAAATGTGTGAATGTATTTGATCTTTTTACCCTATGTTGCACTGGGCTCCAATCAGTGGCTTAGTCAGACCTCTTGATTAGAAAAGTACCCCTGCAGAAGGTTCTGCAGGCCAAAGGCTGACGTCAGCCATCACTTGTTAAGCTTTTCTCTCTCTTGCACAGAATCATTTTGTGTTTAGTAATTTATTTACACTCTTTACTCACACTTTGCTGTTGCTGGTGCAGTAAACTCATAAGAATATGATGAAAATATGAGAAAAGGCCACAAAGAGAAGGTTATCATTTCTATTTGGATTGGATTGGATTGGATTGCTTTATTGTCATTTCAACTACATATAAATACACAGTAAAACAAAATAGTGTTCCCCCAGGACCTGGTGCCTCATACATACTTGAAATGCACATTCAGTCAGTGATGAGAATTGCCTAGGGGATTATTTATGTTCAATGAAATTTTGCCCAGAAATCTGGACATTAATCTGCAAAGCCACATATGTAACCTTGTGAACATCATCTAAACACCAACAGACTTTATTTCCCTCTTTCTTCTCTCTATTTCTTCTGCTTCACAGCATCATAAACAAGTAAAGAACAACACTTAAGTGGAACCAATCATGTTGTGTTCTTTGCATCTTACTGTATATCCACACTCTCCAGTTGAGACAAAAACACAGTCACACATGGTGGTAAACATGATTTTAATGTTGATCACTGCATTTAAATTTTACTGATATACTGATTTACTTATATAAAACAAGTTTACTTACAGTGAAACAACTTTAAATTAAAAAAGAAGCATCTAAAATTGTCTAAAGTAAAAGTAAGATACATCAAGGCAGACAGAAAGAGAGTAAATGGTAACTTATCAGGGTAACAGATTGTTTCATGAGCCACTTTTAGAGAAACACTAATGTCAAGTAAACACAGGGCCAAAAGGGGAAAGACCTCCAACTGAACTGAACTGTGAGCACTCAAGATAAAGCAACTTTTCAATTTGGAACCCACAGAAGTATTAAAAACCTATTCTACTGTTACATCAATATTTTGTGGTGGCAGCTTTATTAAAAAGCTGTTTTTATTACTTGAAACTCCATGAGTGCCACCAGAATGGCAGCCAGATGCGTAATGAACAGAGCTGCAGCTGCACCTCTGTGATCTAAGGTGTGTGCACATGAGCTCTTATGTAGGGTTTTGTCTGTATGAGTTGAAAAGACACACACACGCAGACACAGACACACATACTCATGCCTGTATTATTAATTGACCAAGGTCATTCCTTCAGTGATGCTCTCCCAGCAAAAATAAACCTGATGTTAAGAGGCCAGTTAGCTCTGCCAAACAGAGGCTTTTTAACTCACATACTACACTCAGCTGCACAGACTGCCTGATCTTCGAAGCTCATCACCTTCTGGAGTTTATTTGTTCTGTGCAGTTTGCAGACTGACTAGCTTTATGACAGTATGAGTGAAACCTTCACTATTCTGTCAGCAGAGGGTGGATGAATATATGAAGACATGCCTGAAGAGCTTTTAAAGGTTTGCGTGTAGTGGTTTCCTGAATCTAGCTGTGATATATCAAAGTTGGAAGTTCCTGTTGGGAGATACAGTCCACAGCTGTGAACAAAAACATCAAAACACACACACACATTCACACACACACGCACTACACATCACAGCAAGCAGACACAGCAGAGTGCAAGGTCCTGATCCATCTCTGTCTGGTCAATTAGCTGAGCTCAGCGCTGCAGCATCATTAGTGACTTGGTGCTGACAGCCAGTCGGGGAGGCGTTTGTCTCTGTCTCTTCACCAGACAGACTGCTGCTGCCTTCAGATAAACGCACACACAACTCACAGAGAAAACTGTAATCCTAGAATAAGTCAAGCTGAACAAAGTGGCTACTCAGAACATATGTTTGCTGAGCGTGCAGATTCTTTTGACTTTTCACAGGTGACAGGATCCTGATATAGTTTCAGTTATGCTCTTCTCCTCTTGTTTTCTCCCTGTTCAGCTCGCTAATGCTCCTTTAAAAAAATAATATATTTTGAAATATTACTACTAAAAATATTAGACTCAATTTTACTTCTGCATGCCAAAAATGTATTAGGAACAAAACACATTTTAGTTTACATGACAATACAGAAATAAATGATTTTAGAAACAAAATACCATAAGTGAAGAATTTATAAGTTGTGGGAGAGATATGAACTTTATCATGTTTATTTTTTGAAATAATAATAATAGTTTGAACACAATTTAACTGAAAGGATAAAGGGGAGGGGGGTATAAAGGGGGAAATTTCTCCTTTGTCCTATCATCCCTTTGTGCTTATTCTTCTATTAAGTTCAGTCTCATGTCTCTGTTTTATAGTTAGAAAGTGATACCAAGACCAGATCAGAAAAATATCTCAGTCTGTAAAATTTTCATTGGTATTGCATGAAAAGGGCAAATTGAGAATCCCTTTTTTGGGGCATGGGGCCACTTTTCTTTGATAGCTGGCTCAAATCAGTCTGAAGCTGCATTTAAGTATATTAAAGTAGACCCTAAAACAGCATCTACCGCCCATGTGACCAACAGGTCACATTCTGGTGATCTGGTATTGGTCGTCTGTCCAGTGCAAACCTGTATCTGAATTCCAGTATTTACTGTGCTTTCCCAGAGTCACATGTTTCTTTTAATAGGTGATAGACTTGGACGCATATCATTTCCTTACTTCAGAATTGACAGTCTGTCCTGTCCACTTCTAAGGGTGAGACAGCTTCAGACTGATTTGACTGATTACAAGTGAGAAGGAAACGTGGCCTACTATAACAACTGGTCAAGTAACTGATCCCAGATGAAAAGGGAAGCAAAGTAAGACTGGATCCAAACTTTTAAATGTT
Source organism: Etroplus canarensis (assembly GCA_015106775.1). Lineage (NCBI taxonomy): Eukaryota > Metazoa > Chordata > Actinopteri > Cichliformes > Cichlidae > Etroplus > Etroplus canarensis. The sequence continues at coordinate 211 of VUQH01086051.1, read as the reverse complement.
TAAGTTGAAAAGAAGAGCAGTCTGCATCTGGTCTTTCTTTACACATCTAGTTGAGGTGTTTTGAAAGACCTGCTGCAAATGAAACCATGCTCCAGCCTCCAGGAACCTGAGGTGAGAGTGTACAGGGTCAGACAGGTTCTCACCTCATGCACACGCACCTCACCTCATTAATCACTGCAGACACGAAACCTTAAAGCAGTGGAGGGTAGAA
>VUQH01086050.1:0-11309 GCA_015106775.1 Etroplus canarensis | reverse complement strand
GCCCCCATTTTCTTTCTTTCTTTCTTTCTTCCCCCTCCCCTTTTTTAAAATTTTTTTTTTAATTTATTTATTTTAAATTATTTTCCTTCATAATTTGTTAATTAATCCAATTTCATTACGTTTATTCGAATTGAAAAATGATGCAAGGGTATGCAGCTTGTGTGTGTAATGTGTGTGTTATATGTTTGTGAAAAAATTTTGAAAAATACAATAAACATATTGGCAAAAAAGTATGTTACACTCTAGCTGTAGTCTAAATTTTTTTTTTTCACAGTTCACATTTTCCATTATTCCAACCATACATCTATCCAGTTTCTTTCACTTATCCAACTCAGGGTTACTGGGGGATTATTATGTTTGGAAAAATGCAGGTAATGACATTAAAGTTGACCTATTATGTATATATTTATTCTTGGACTCCACTGCGATGACCATATTAAGGTTATCCCCTTTCTTTTATGTCATGCAGATTCAATAGTAGAAAAAAATCAGAAATTGAAGGCTTAGAGTAGTATGATGCCTGACACCTGCTCATACAGATTACTTGCACTTCATATACTGATCCCATTATTAGAAACTGTGACCACTTTTAATGTGAGCATCCACAGCTGTGACAGTATATTTACACTACAACTCAAAAGTTTGGGATCACTTGCAAATTTCAGTGTTTTGCAAAGAAAAACACATTTTAATGCAATTGGTAAACAATTTTATTCATTTCACAAAAAATTTAATGAACTTCACAAACAAAATGAATCAGATGATTTTTAAAGACATTTTTGTGACATTCTTGTATAAAGCCCTATTATGAGAGCAATTGCCAGTCATCTGCATCATTCTCCTGGTATGGCTATTAATCCAAGTTAAACGATTATTAGAAACCCCTTTGTGATTGTGTTGCACAGTTGAAAAGCATTGCCCTAATAAGGGAGCAAAAAAGGGAGCATGGCATTCTTTAGGTTAGTTTAGTATCTGAAGCATCAGCAGTTGTTTGTTTACAGGCTCAAAATGGCCAGAAAGAAAGAACTTTCTTTAGAGAACCGTCAGTCCATTGTTGTGCTCAAAACGAGAAACTGCTAGGAAACTTAAAATCTTTTACCATGCTGTTAACTACTCCCTTCAGAGAGCAGCACAAACTGGCTCTAAAAAGGACAGAAAAAGGAATGTGAGGCCCTGATGCACAACTGTGCAAGACGATGAATTTCTGAGAGTGTGTAGTTTAAGACAAGGATGCCTCACAGGTCGTCACCTGGCAGCTGCACTAAATAGTACCCCTCACACACCAGTATCAGCATCAAAAGTGAAGAAGTGCATTCAGGATACTGGACTTCTTGGCAGAATTGCCAAGAAAAAGCCATATCTCAGACTGGCCAATAAAAAGAAAAGACTGATATGGACAAATGAACACAAACACTGGGCACTGGAAGACTGGAAGAAGGTGTTGTGGACAGAATAGTACAAATTTGAGATCAAACAGAACATTTGTGAGATGCAGTACAAATGAAAAGATGCAAGAACAGTGCTCAGTACCATCAGTCAAGCATATTGAGGCAGTATGATGGTCTGGAGGCGCTTTGGAGGTGGTAAGAGAAAGATTTGTACAGACTGGAAGGGATCTTGAGGAAGGAAAACCATCACAAGATTTTGCAGTGCCATGCCACACCCTGTGGACAGCACTTGATCAGGGCCAGTTTCATCCTACAACCCAAAACACACCTCTAAAATGTTTCAGCAATATTTAATATTTAAGAATAAGCAGTCAGCCAGAATTCTAACTGTAGTGGAGTGGCCAGCACAGTCTCTGTATCTGAACCCTGTTTGAATTGTTGTGGGAGCAGCTTGACTGTATGATACAGAGGAAGTTTCCTTCAAGCCAGTTCATCTTGTGGGAGATGCTCCAGGAAGCATGGAGTGAAATCTCACCAGATTACCTTGAAAAAGTGACATCTAGAATGTTTAAGGTCTACCAGGCTGTAATTGCTGCAAAAGGTGTTTTTTATGAAGGCAAAATTTAAAGAACACATTTATTATTTCCATTAAAGTCAATATTTCTAACTCTGACAATGTCACCATGTTATTTGCTATATTTCCTATTCAGACTAATTTCATGTGTGCTTTCATGAAAAAAAACCAAGAGAATTTCCAAGTGACCCCATACTTTTGAGCGGTAATGTGTGTCCCCTTTAAAGGTAGCACTTTGACTATTCAAGTGTTCCATTATGCCAGCACACATAATATCATAACCGGAAAACCAAAGCAATAAAGTAAAATTGGGCCATCATTTCTTTTATAATTACAAAAATCCTTTAAAAACCCCTGTAGGAGCTTGGAGTTGTATAACTTTCAGCATGAAATGCAAACTACAGTCAACAACCACAAACTTTTAGTCGCTGGGAGAAAGCATGTCATTTTACAGTCAGTTGCATATCTGCCAAATCTGCCCATGAGTTTGGAGATTGCTAAATGTGCCATCAGCCAGGACAGCGTGCTACCAACCCACCTCCCAACAGCCAAGTTTTAATTAGTTCGTACCACTTCTTATTTTAGTCTCTCACCAGGAGCTAAGTACACAAAGTACCAGCAACACAAAGTTGTCCTCCAGACATGAGGTGGGTGTAAATGTAAAGGTCCACCTACTGTTATGACTTACTGGGACTGTCTTCATCTTAACAAGCAGCACAGGTGCTTTTTCTAAATTAAATTAAATGATCATGTAGAATGAATAATGTGGCCTCAAGATCCCTTTGAGAAGAATTTATTGTGAAATGTTGTATATATATATTTCTGATATCTTTGACTTTGAGCAAATTTGTTCACATTTTAAAAGGTCGCCACATACAGTCAGGTATAAATCAGAATAAGATTCAGAATACTTTATTAATCCTAGGGGTGAAATTATATGGTGATCTATGGCATATACATTTTGGACAATGTCACTTTTTTAAAATAAATAATTTTGCCTCTGTATATGTAACAAGGCAGCCTTTTGCAGCTGGATTTACAGTGAGGAAGACCAAGACAAGGTATGTGGAAGCAAGAGGCATTTATTTGCCCACAACACTCTCAGGTTATAACAATCACCATCACAATGTCTGTCTGCACTGTCACAGTCCTCACTCTTAGTCACCCTCTAATGACAACTGGCAGCCTTAAATACTCTCAGCTGTTAAGGACTAAACCATTAGTTGTCAAATTCTAATCCTCCACCACATTTTACAATACACCATTTTCTTAAATATATATATATACATGCATTTTATCCTTTTTATATAAATAGATATTTTATCCTTACATTTTAACCATTATAATAAAACCACCCAAAAACCCATTGCACAGAGATTCCCCACACTCCCTTAACTCATGACCTCTCCCGGAACCTTTAAAATGGTGTCTGGACCCCTGCCAAACACCCTGGAGAGGATATAGAAAAGATAGGTGAGTAATCACATCTTCCACAGCCACTTCTTTGCACCACCTTTATCCCTAGACTTTACATACACATTTGCTTAAGTTTTCGTTATCGGTAAACCTTACTTGCTCCCAGTAACAATTCTTTCCTCCTTACAGACAATCACCACATTTCTTGATGAGGAGCAGCTGTACAGGATCTGGAACAAAAAGCTACCTACTAATCATTAAAATACTCAATAAATATTCAATAAATAATTAAACCTCATGTGCAAATGTTATTGATGTGCAAATCTATGCTTAAAGTGCAATGCCAAATAAAGTGCTAGTTAAAATGCTTTGAATAAAGTGAAAGGTGCTTTTAAAGTGCTGTACAAGTTATAATACAAATCATACTAGGTAAGGGAGTCCTCTTCCTTACAGTATACCACCACTGTGGATTTTAAATCAGATGATCCAAATGTGGTTGAAGTACAGACAAATTAACTGTTTAGAAATTACAGCCATTGTGGGCCAAACTAACATTGTTTTAAATATAATTGTTTTAATACTGGAATGAAAATCCTTTACACTCAATGACTGCAAAGGAATGAAGTCTAGAACCTATGAACATCACCAAATGCTGTTTCCTCCCTTGAGATGATTTGCCAGGTCTTTATTGCAACTTCTTTTATTTGCTGCTTGTTTGTAGGTTTCGGTTTTTTATCTTCAGTAACTAAAAAGCTGCTCTCTTGGGTTGAGCTCAAGTAACTTAGACATTGAAGAATATCTCATTGCCTTGAGAAACTCTTGGGTTGCTTTTTCAGGGTGCTTTGGGTGATTATCCATTTTCACTGTTAAGTGCTGTCCAGTCAGTTTTGCATCATTTGACTGAACCTGAGCAGATAGTGTAGCCTTGTACATTTCAGAATTAATGCTACTACTTCTATCAGCATCCACAACATCAATAAACATTAGTGACCTGGTTCCATTAGCAGCCATACATGTCTGTGCAATAACATTGCCGCCACCAAGTTTGACAGATGATGTGGTACGCTTCAGATCATGAGCCATTTCTTTTCTTTCTCCCTACTTTTCTTTTCCCATCATTCTGGCACAAGTTAAGCTTAGTTTCATCAGAGAAAATAATTATTTTACAGAATTTGGCTGGCCCATTTTGATGTTTTCTGGCAAAGCTTAATCTGGCTTTCCTGTTGAGTATAGCCAGTGGATTGCACCTAGTTGTAAACCCTGTGTATTTACATTTATGAAGGCATCTCTTGATCGTAGACTTTGAGAATGATACTTATCCCATTGAGGGTGTTTTTGCCTTGGTTAGATGTTGTGAAGAGTTTTTCTTAACCAAGTTAAGAATTCTGCAAACATTCATTTTAGTTGGCGTTTTGGTGCTGCTAAACTGGATAGTGCATTCCTTCTTTATAAGAATGTTCCAGATTATTGTTTTGGCCACTCCTTTAATTTGGTTTTCCAGTCTAATAATGGCCTCCTTCCTTTGGCATCCCTTTGGACCTCATAGTTCCAGTGACCATCTAGCAAATTCAAGTTCAACACTTGAAATCAACTCCAGATCTTTTATCTGCTTAGTTTGTCTCAGAATGATGAGGAAACAGGCCTCACCTGGTCATTAAACTATTTGACCCATTACATTTTACCCTCTGAAAATGCAGGACTATGTATAAAGATGGTTGTAATTCCTAAAGAGTTATTGCAGTTCTTGTTGTTAAACCTTTTGAATTAACACTGAAATTCTGCACTTTAATCATATTTTGACTGATTTAAAATCCACTGTAAAATCTTTAGACTGCTCCCTTTTCCAAGGCTCACCACAGCAGATCATTATGATCTGCATATTGGATTTGGCATAGATATTACGCCTAATGCTCCTCCTGATGCAGCCCTCCCCCATTTATCCAGGCTTGGGACAAGCCCAATGAGTGTATTGGCTTGTGACCCCCATGGCTGCATTAATAATGTGAAATAAAACAATTTTGGGGGAAATCACACAAAAATTGCCTGGATGGTTAAATATCACTATAGGACAAAGAAGAAATACATACATTATAATTTAAGCTGAACTTTTTAAGTACAGTTTAAAAGCATAAACATTCCATTTTAAGACTTCAAAAATTGATTCTATTCATCTGGACACAAAGTTTTCCGTAGGAGAAACGTTGTGTCCAGCTGAACAGAATCAATTTTTGAAGTGTTACTTACCTGGATGATTGAGCATACATCAAGATATTCCATTTTAAGGTACTTCATCCTATTACAAAACTAGATTTGTGAGAAATGTTGTACATCTCATAGTACTTATTTGACAGCTATATTTACTTTCCAGCTTAAATAGAAAATATAATCATCACTAACTTTTTAGTGACTGAGTGGCGGTCATTTATTGCCCCAGCCATATATTTATTTGTGCTGCTGTGATATTTTTAATCATAAAAATGCTTCCTACCATGAATTTGTCAAAATACTTCTCTTGCAAATTTTTAGTGTTTTTCACAGGAATTGGCCCACTGGTGTGGCAAGAATGATGGAGAGTTTTGTGTGGTCGTTCATCACCCAGGAAATTTATGTTTTTTTCTTTTTTAAAGCTTTAGGCTTTGACTTTAATGTAATTTTCCACTTCTAATCACCGCAGTAGGATGTTTTGCAGTGAACCGTGGCTAACAGACCTGGAATAGCCAGATTTACAGCTGCAGAGACCTTGAGGCAGATACTTAATGCCCAGAGTAGTAATGAAAACTGCTCAAATGATAGAGATGACTGGGGTTATCTTGCACCATAAGTCATTACATTAGATTATTTGAAAATATTTGCTATATAAGGAAACAGTTTGTGTATGATAAACACAAACTGAGACATTAAAAATGTATTCTTGTATAAACTATAATGGGGTTGTAAATGACAGTTGTGCAAAGACTTTTGTGTGACTTGTTTTAATTTATTTTTCCTCAGCTTTTAATTGTATTCAACCCAACACATGGATGGATTTTTATTAACTGGAAGATCACAATATGTGGAGGTTAGTGGTGTTTTTTCAAATTGTCTTCTTTCCTCCACCAGATTGCCCATAGGGTGTGTTCTTTCTCCTTTTTTGTTTGTGCTGCACACCAATGAAGTCAAAAGCCAATACATGAGGTGCAATATTTTTAAGTTTGCAGACACATAGTGATTGTGCTTTTTTCTAAGTAGTTATGACCCTGATCGTAGCTCTGTGGTAGATTTCATGGAGTGGCGTAGGTTATCCATTCTGGACATTAATGCATCAAAAACTAAAGAAATGGGATGGGATTTTAGGAAGAATCATATGCGTTTAGGAAGAATCTCTCCTGTGGTGTTAAAGGATGAAGCTGTTGTGTTTGTGTGGCACTATAAACACCTGGGCACTATAATTGATAACAAGCTGACCTTTGAGCTTCAGGTGGATGCTGTGTGTAGAAACGCTCACCAGCATGTGTTTTTTATGTTGCTTCACAATTTTTATGTTGACAGCGCCCTTAGGAGAATGTTTTATTGAATCTGTTCTTACATTCTCATTTGTCAGCTGGTATGAGTCACTGAACCTCAAAAACGAAAACAGATTGCAGGTATAGTGAATGTTTGCAGCAAAATTTCAAGTGTGACCCTGAATGACCTTCAAAATCTGCATAATGTTAGGACTTTGAAGAAGGTCCAGCCAGTCCTGGCTGATCTTAGCTATCACTTGTCTAAAAAGTTCAAGGTTCTTCCATCTGTAGTTATATTGCATGGACAAAAGTACTGGGACACCTATGCATTATGTCTACAAAAGCTTTTATTACATCCCATTCTAAATCCATAGGTATTAATACAGAGTTTGGCCCTCCTTTGCAGTGATAAGTTTCCACTCTTCTGAGAAGGCTTTCTATAAGATTTTGGAGTGTGCCTGTGGGAATTTTTGCTCATTCATCCAAAGGAGCATTTATGAGGTCAGACATTGATGGATGAGAGGCCTAGTTCGCAGTCTCTAGTCTAGATCATCCCAAAGCTGTTGGATGGGGGTGAGGTCAGGGCTCTGTGTGGGCCGGTCATGTTCTTTCACACCAAAACTCATCTAACCAGGCCGTTGTGAACCTCCCCAAAGCTGTTCCCACAATGTTGGAAGCCTAGAATTTTCTTGTCTTGCTAATGTCTTACTAAGCTGAAGCATTAAGATTTCCCTTCACTGGAGCTAAAGGGCTCAGTCCAACTCTAAAAGAACAATCCTATAGCATTTTCCCTCCTCCACCAAACTTTACAGGTGGCACAATGCAGGCAGCCAGGTAACATTTTTCTTGCATTAGCCAAATTCAGATTCAACTATCAAACTGCCAGAGAGAGTTTCCACTCATCCAGTGGCAGTGTACTTAACACCACTGCATCTAACGCTTGGTATTGTAAAGCTTGCATGCAGCTGCTCAGCCATTCAAACCCATGCCATGAAGTTCCACAGTTTTTGCTGTGATGGTAATGCCAGAGAAGGTTTGGAACTTGGCAACTTTCATGCACTATGCAGCTCAGCACTCAGCGACCCTAATCTGTAAGTTTAAGTGGTTTATGACTGAGTAGCCGTGGTTCTAAATGCACCCATTTTGTAATAATACCAATTACACTTCATTGTGGAATATCTAGGAGGGAAGAAATTTCTTCAACTGACTTTTTGCAACAGTGGTATCATAGTCCCACGCTCAGATTCAGTGAGCTTTTTGTAATGAGCCACTTTTCACAAGTGTTTGTAAAGGCAGACTGCATGGCTAGGTGCTTGATGTTTTTATGAATGTGACAATGAGACTGAATGAAACAGCCAAATTCAATGATTAAGGGTTTTTTTTCCCCTTACTTTTCCTTTCCTTTTTCCTTGTAATGTACATTATGCCAACATGGAGGAAAAATAGACTCAAAACTCATTTGTCCCAGCTGCTATTAATCTTTTAAATAACTCAGCATGTTTTTAAAGATGATAATTTATTCTGAACTTCTAACTCTTGCTGTATTTATTTTTGTTAAATTTATAGTTAATGCATAACTGTTTGCTTGATGGCTGTGTGATTTCTGAATGTACAACAAACTGCAAGAGATGCAAGATTATAAATAATGCAATAGCAATAGTAATGCAATATTATTACCAAAGTCACACATGACTGAATACATAACTGTACTCCATTAATTTGAGATTATGGGTCATTCTGTATAAAAAATACCCAAATTTTGGTATTTCAGTAATTATGGTAAAATAGGTTTCATATGTGCATTTATGGTGGAGATGATTATATTATATGCTGACTGGACCACCTTCATATTCTTAATATGTAAGTACACTGTCTGAGGGTATTACCAGCTCAAGGAATATAAATCCACACGGAATATATTGGACAGGAGACTATATGAACCCTGCCAAATAAGTGGATTGATGGGAAACTATGAATGAAAAGCTGTTACTGCCATCTAGTGGAGCACAGTGCAACTTCTTTTTTTACACATATTTCTGGAGCACAAAGCTCCATCCATGTATCCTTTCAACTCCTTATCCAACCTGATGTCCTAAAGGGAGAATATGCCAGGGTTTTTCCATATAAAAATGTTGGTGGCCATCAAAGAAGTTAGAGTTTCTCCTAAAGGGAAATCACCAGCACTACGATGAAAACATTTTAGGCATTTTGTGGGTTTAATTTACTGAAGCAAAAAATACACTTATTTATCAAATGGCCAGAAATAAAAGGAAATTTATACAATTCTGTTAAGCAAGTTAAAAGAGACTCATTACCTAAACTACATGCAGACTAATCACCCCCTAAAGACCTATTTGGAGCCAGGAAATAAGCCTGCACGCAAACCCCCCCCACTAAAAGCTAAGGTATGAATCCACTGGCCCCTCCCCCCACAAAGCAGAAGACTTGAAACAAAAGTGGTTTTAGAGATTTATTATTTTATTCTAAAAGAATCCATCTAAGGTTATTTGCATATAAAGGTTCTCAGGGGTTATTTGCACATCATCGACTAATGCTAGGATAGTGTTCCTGTAATGTAGTGGTTTACACATTCGCCTCACAAATGAAAGGTCCCTGGTTCGATTCCAGGTGGGGACACAAACCCCCTTCACCATGGAGGGTTGCATCAGAAAGGGTATTTGGCATTAAACCTCTGCCAGTTTACACATGTGGATTAATCCTCTGTGGTGACCCCTTGGAGAAAATACAAAGGAACAGCTGAAGGTACATTTTACTAATGCTAGGATAGGATGCAAAGGACAGGGTGAGATGGAGGCAGATGCTCCGCTGTGGTGACCCTTAACAGGAGCAGCCGAAAGAAGAAGAAGATCTACTAATGCTAATGTTTATGCACACAAGGCTTAATAAGGTCCATGCACAACATAATTCATAGCTAACATTTCACATTCTTTGTTTACACGTACTGTATATTTTCTACAGTTAAATCATACGTGAGCAATATTTTAGACATTCGTGTAATTCAGGATCCTGTAGCAGAGTCAGACACAGGCATAGTCTCCTTCTTGTGGACACTTCTCATGTGTCTGCCCAGAGACTCCATCCATTTGAAGGATTTACCACAGTAATTACACACAAAGTGTTTCCCCTCAGTGTGGATTGTCTGGTGTCTGTTTAGGGCACTCGTCGTGATGAAGGTCTTCGTACATATTTCACACCTGTATGGCCTCTCTCCTGTGTGAGTCCTGATGTGAGCGGCGAGGTGGGAACAGTTACTGAAGCGTTTTTCACAAACAGAGCAGCTGTAGGGTTTGTCTCTGCTCTCCTCATTGTGGTGGAGGTGGTGGTAATGGTGGAAATGTATGGCTTGGTCCTGCAGACTGGTTTTCAGACTGGAAGGAGCTGAGATGAAGTCTTTAATGTCTGACTCCAGAGCTTCGAGCTGCTCTGCATCATGACCAATCCAGAAGTCCCTGTGGGTCTTCTGCTGCTCTTTCTTGACTTCTGAAGGTTCTGGATGCTCCTGCTCCATCTGCTCCATGCTGCTGCCTCCGTCCTCCTCACAGTGCTCAGGCTCATCCACTGCAGAGTCTGATTGAAGAGGAGGAGGAGGAGGAGGAGGGTGATGGGTGTGCTGCTGCAGCAGCTGGGCTGCAAGGCATCTGTCCGACCGAGGCTCTGGGCAAAAGACAAAAGGTAACACGGCTGTTCTTCATTTCTATCTAAAATTATGTAAATAAAAACAAAAAGCTGCGTGGGTTTGGCCACGACGAAGATTTAATTCAAACCAACCTGACTTGAGAAGCTTCAGCTCCATCCTGAGGCGGCTGATTTCCAAATCTTTCGAACGAAAAAGCTCCTCTTTGTACTCAGCTATTGTCTTTTCAACGGCTCCAAATATCTCCTCTGCTGCCGCCGTCAGCCTCTCGCTCACAAAAGCCTTCAGTGACTGCATTTTGAACATTTGTGCGGAAAACTAACAGCTCTCAGTCGCTCCTGAAGACGGATTCGTGCGGGTCCGTGAACGTCACGCTTCGCTTGTAAACACGGACATGAGACTACTGACACGAGAAATGTTCAAAATGAGGCAATATCTCCCCCTTCAGGTGTGGAGGACAGAAATAAATTATATGAAATGAAAATGAAAAACATGTATTTATCCTGTTACAACAGGTTTTATAAGGCGCTACTGCATATTAAACGATAATACATTTATTTTTATGATTTCTGGCAGTCATTACAGAACATGTTTGGGCTTTTCAATTTAATTCAATTCCATTTTATTTATACTGTGAAAATTCACACAGAAAAGAAACATCATGGTGCTTTACACTGTAAGGTAAAGACCCTACAGTATTAGAGAGAAAACCTCAACAATCAGATGATCAGGGGTCTCGAACCTGCAGCTCCAAAGCTGCATGTCGCCCTTTTGCACATTTCCAGCAGTTTCCT
>VUQH01086049.1:0-15998 GCA_015106775.1 Etroplus canarensis | reverse complement strand
CAGGATGGACAGGATTAGAAATGAGTACATTAGAGGGACAGCTCAGGTTGAGAAGTTTGGAGACAAAGTCAGAGAGGCAAGGCTGAGATGGTTTGGACATGTTCAGAGGAGGGATAGTGGATATATTGGACAAAGGATGTTGAAGATGGAGCTGCCAGGCAGGAGGAGAAGAGGAAGACCACAGAGAAGATTGATGGATGTAGTGAAGGAGGACATGCAGAGGGTTGGTGTGAGGGAAGAGGATGCAAGGGATAGGATGAGATGGAGGCAGATGATCCGCTGTGGCGACCCCAATGGGAGCAGCTCAAAGAAGGAGAAGAAGACTTTGTGTACCAAACTGTTCCCACAAAGTTGGAAGCGTAGGATTGTCCAAAATTCTTGGACAGCTGAAGCATTAAGATCTCCCTTTACTGAAACTAAGGGACCCGGAACAACCCCAGAAAAGTAACCCCACAGCATTATCCCTCCTCCACCGAATTTTACAGTTGGCACAATGCAGTCAGGCAGGTAATGTTCTCTTGGCACTCACCAAATACAGACTGCGATTCATCACTCCACAGAATACATTTCCACTGCTCCAGAGTCCAGTGGCAGCATGCTTTACACCACTCCATTCAACTCTTGGCATTGTGCTTGGTGATGTAAGGGTTGCATGCAGCTGGTTGGCCATGGAAACTCATGCCCTGAAGCTCCAGACTTGCTGTTTTTTCTGCTGATGTTAATGGCAGAGGAGGTTTGGAATTCTGCAGTCACTGAGTCAGCAAAAATTGTCATTTTTATACACCTCAGGCCACAGCGACCCCAATCTGCAACATCACAGGGTTTGCCAGTCCGTGGTTGAGTTGCCGCATTTCCTACATTTTTCCACTTTGCAATAATAACATATACAGTTGATGGTGTGACACCTGTGACAATAAGACTGAGTGAAGCACCTGAATTTGATGTGTAGCCAAATACAGTTGTCCATATAGCATAAATGACAGTTGCTACAGGTTCTTCCGCTCATGTAGACAATCCTATGGTGATGAAGCATCACACTTAAACTTTGCTTAGAAGACTTAATTTCCTTTGTGTGGGCCCATTTTCTGTCACCTGCAATGGCTTTAAGTACAAATTCACCGAAGAAGAAAGTAGCACCGATCTAGTGAAGTCCATAACTGTTACGGTGCTAAAGTTAGAACTACTGTGACTGTTTACTGATGGTTTTCTCCACTTTCTTTTCTTTGCAGCTTTTGCTTGGTCTTTCTCTGTATAGCCTTATGCCGCATGTGATGTAGTTATTCTTTAGTCTCTGTACTCACTTCAGTCCGCCTTTATTGTCTGTCATTCTGCGGCGCTCCATTTTTCTCACACAGAAACTCTGATCCATCACGTAGCTGCTCTCTCCCCTTCCTTCTGTTTGTTCTTTCTCATATTCTTTCCATTCCACCCATCACCCTGAATTGTCTTCCAGCCTACAACCCGTATGCGTATTTGTGTGTTTCCACAGAATATTTGTGAAAATTCATGTGCATGTGTGTGTGTGTGTGTGTGTGTGTGTGTGTGTGTGTGTGTGTGCAGGATACACACACCGAGAATGTTTCATTGTGGACGCCCACTGTGGCTTGTCTGTGTTATAGATGCATAAATGCATAAATGTACGTGTGGCAGCATTTGTTTACAATGACTCCTACCAGTACTCTACAGTGTGTTACATAACTTTGGGAAAAAGATACTCTTTATCACTTCATCCACCGCTTTCCCTCTCACTCTCATTCCCTCTTTCACACTCACCTCCTCCCTGTCAGATAGAGTGATTTATACATGGCGCGTTTCCCTCTCCTTATCTCTCCTCCCTTCCTCTCTCTCTCTCTCTTTCGCTTCCCTGCTTTCTTTCTATCAGCTGCCTCTTGGCGCTGTGGTCACCTTTACTTCCTTCAGTGTGTGCATGTGTGCCTGCAATCAGGAAGTGTGCGCTGGCATATAGGAAGCACAGTCAGACGCACAAGTTGTGGAGGCGAGCTGCCGTTCTGCCAGCGGTTTCCTCTCTGCTCGGGTGTCTGTTTGTCGTCTTCATCTTGGTGTGACACTTTCGTGACCTTACCTGTCATCGCTCTTTCGTGATCCGTCCTTTTTTTTTCTTCTTCTTCTTCTTTGGAGATTTACAGGGACAAATTTGAGATGAAAAATGCTCGCAGAGGGCCACAGCCATTTGTGCGACAGAAGAAGGATGGTAGAGAGGATGTATAGTTGCATTGATGTGGTTGTTCTCCACTGATCCACACAGTATGTTCAGCCTCATCCTGACGATGAGCCTTCACTGTTGTGACAGACTGCATTTAGTGAAGCAGACCCATAATTGTATAAGTAGTTATATATAATTTGTAGAGCCACTTGATTGCCCTCCCTTTGCCTTTTCCTCCATTGCTCTCTCCATTTCCCCATACCACCCTGATGCCGCTTTAAAGACACACTGCGTATGTTGAGGTCAAAGTCGCAGCGGTGGCATGTGTGTGTCTGTATGCATGACTGATGTGTATGTGTAAGCCTTTGTATGGCTGTGAAGCATACGGCACAGTCTGACGTGAACTGAAAATGGCCATATCTATATTAAACCAAGCCAGTCTTAGCTTGTATTTACTGGGAAATAAAGTCTTACTTTACAAGTGTCAGCTAAAAGCCTGACGTCAACACACGCTGTCGAAATACTTGCATTGCAGCGGGAGAATCAAACCACATGAGAAGGACTTGCCTCTGAAAACGACTGGTGTCAAATTAAAAAATAGAGACGAATCAACCTAATTATGAGGCTTATGTGCAGTTACAAATAGGAACTATATTTTTTAATGCTAAAATAATTTGTAAAAATATCAGTTTTGTAATATTCACATTTGTGGTGCTGGTAACATGGTCTGAATTGACATGGTAGCACCACAGATAGATAGATAGATAGATAGATAGATAGATAGATAGATAGATAGATAGATAGATAGATAGATAATACTTTATTCATCCCAAACTGGGGAATTCAAGTAGACAACAAAAAAACGTGTACATACATAGTGTACAGTATATACAGTAGATATAAAATGTAAGAAAATATGAGATATACAATAATAATTTAAGATACTAAACTATGTCGTATACAATCGTAATAAGATACTAAACGTGAATTAAAAGCAACAGTAATTTTAGTTCTGAAACTATTAAAGAAACAGTGGTAATTAAGATACAAAAAAAGAAATATATAGTAGAGATTAAGATTTTATACTAAAATATGGAATAGTGTTTTAAGATACTAAGAATTTCAATGCAATTTTATTTATGTAGTGCCAATTCACAACAGTAGTCACCTAGAGGTGCTTTTCACTGTAAGGTAAAGACCCTACAGTATTAAAGAGAAAACTCCAATAATCAGACTGTCCCCTATGAGCAAGCACTTGGCGACAGTGGGAAGGAAGAACTCTCTGGACATCCAGCAGAACCAGGGTCAGGGAGGGGCAGCCATCTGCCTTGACCAGTTCGGGGAGAGAGAAGAGAGAAACGAGAGACAGACTATGGGAAAGAGAAGACAACATTTAATGACATGCAGCAGTAGCAAATAAATGCATGGAGAGTGAAAAGAGGTGGGTGGAGAAGAAATGCCCAGCACATCATAAGAAGCCCCCCAGCAGCCTAAAATCTATTGCAGCAAAAAAGTAAAATGTAAAAAGCATACATTGTATACGTAGATAAGATAACCTAAGACCAATGAAGACAAGTTGTGCAAAATTTTAGAAAAGAAGTCCAAATTATTTGGGTGACGTGAGGAGAGTTAACTGAACTGGAAACTTGATGGATCCTAAGCAGAATGTTCTCTGTTGGTTACAAGTCAAGTGTTGTAAAGTTATCGCCTGGCCCATGAAAGATCTCCTGTCACGGTCCTTGTGACAGCAAGACTGGATCAGTCCAGGAGAGAAGGAGCTTCACTGTCTGTCCAGTGTGAGGTGCAGAGGATGATCAGGGTTATGCATGATGAATAACAATTTGTCCAGTGTCCTCCTCTCCACAGCAGATTTAAAAGTGTCCAGTCTGCGTCCAGTGACAGTCAGCCATCTTAATACGTTAATTCAGTCTGTGCTGCTGGTTCTTATGCTGCTCTCACAGCAGACTACAGCAAAATAAAGTGCACTCACCACAACAGACTGACAGAATATTTCCAACATCTTGCTGCACACATTCAGGATCTCAGCGTCCACAAGAAATAGAGGCTGTGCAACCTTCTTGTATACAGCCTTGGTATAAGTGGCATGAGTTGTACTGGAAGTCTGTGGAAGTCACAATTTGCAAATTGTGGAGCAATCTGAAATTCTGGTAGATTGTTGAACCTTTGCCCATCTTTACTTCTGAGAGACTCTGCCTCTCTAAAGTGCTCTTTTTATACCCAATCACATTACTGGCCTGTTGCCAATTAACTTCATTAGTTGCAACATGTTCCTTCCGCTGTTTCTTTTTAGCACCACTTACTTTTTCAACCTTTTGTTGCCATCAAATTCAAGATGACCTTGTATTTATCATCAAATAGTAAAATGTCTCACTTCCGACATTTATTGTTTTCTGTATTCCTTCGTGAATAAAATATCTGTTTATGAGATTTGCAATCACTGGTCTTTTAGTTTATATTTTACACAGTGTCCCAACTTTTTTGAAAGTGGGGTTGTAAATAATTGGTGGGTGAATTCAACTCCAAAACTCTTAATATGAAATTCAGACAACCAGAGGTACAATTTAATAAAGCAGAAGAAAAGCCAGTAAAAAACAGTAAAATAATTCATCACAGATTTACCTTTACCATGCTAAACATTTCTGATTATAGAAATCCAATAGCTTGAAAGAAGATTTTACCTTGAAACAGTTTGCTAAAATTGATAATCTCACAGTATTTGAACTTGTAAATTCCTTGAAATTGATCTTTCAGGCAGTCTGGTAGCAGCGGTTATCAGCATATGATCCCCAGTCCTAACTCTCCACTCCTCCCTCAGTTTGTGTCTGTATCATTGTTCTGTATCAGTGCAGTGTGTTGCTTTGTGTGCGTGTCTACCATCTGTTATAATCAGCCATGAATATTGCAGGGGCCTCGGCACTTTAAACGGCTTATATACCCTATGGATGTTGACATGCATGGGAGAAGTCATGTGTGCCAGAGATGCACTCTGTGTGCGTTTACAGTTGGCCCATTGATTTATAATTAACACTGGGGTTACTGCTCCAGCACACACACAGCTGGCCTGCTCTCTGGGGTCACAGCAGTGTGTGTGTGTGTGTGTGTGTGTGCATGAGCGTGTTTGTGCACAAAGTTATTTCAGTGTCCGAGAAGGGCACATTGTGCACAAGTGTGTGCAAATGAGTTCGGCTGAATGTGTAGGTGGGGCAAGAGCGTGTGTCCTTATAAGTGTATATATTCGGTACTGTACTCAGAAATTCAGCATATGTTGTTGTTTTTTTTAAATTAAATAGATGTATATATGAGTGTATGTACATATAGGAGGGCATGCATAAGAGAGAAACCATGGTAACCCATTTAAAGATCCCTGCAGACCACAGATACTTCAGTTCCATCAAATGTATTGATTACAGTGCCCATGCGAATTAGCCAAACATGTCCTTCAGTCAGCTGCTAATACCACTAGGCTGCACTCTTGCAACTAGCTTTCTGAAAGAGCACAACACACAGAATTATTTGATGCATAGATGTGGCTTCATGGATCAATCTTATGTTTCTCTATTAGTGCTATATGGCTGTCAGAGCCACCATTCACACAAGAATGGATAACGGCAGATTCACAAGCCTTGCCTCCCATCAAATTATTCTTAACTGACATGGACGTGCTATGTTGATACAGGATAAAAAACAGTGGCTTTCTTTGTAGCCTGCTGTATCTACTTTCTGATCACAGAAAGTGGTTCATATTCACTTGTTAGTTCCTTAACCCTGCAATATCTAACTCATCCATGGCTTAAAAATTCTCAAACGGTTTGTTATAGAGCTACTGTGTGATCATTTGATTATTCAAAGAGTTGCAGTCAGGATTCAGAGTTCATCACAGCACAGTAACAGCATTAGTAAATGATCTTCTTATGGCCTCTGACAGTGGTTTCGTCTCTGTGCGTGATCTTCTAGACTTCAGTGCAGCATTTGATACAGTCAACTACAACATTTCATTACAGAGGCTACAATACTTAGGCTGATTTGAATCTTATTTGTCCAGCAGATTCCAGTTTGTGTATGTAAACAAGGACTCATCCTCACATAAAAAAGTTAGTCATGGAGTCCCACAGGGTTCTGTGCTGGGACCCCCTTAGTTTCCCTTAGGCAATATTATTAGAAAACACTGCATACATTTTCATTGCTATGCAGATGATACCCAGCTGTATTTATCCACGAAGCCAGATGACTCAAATCAATTAGTTAAACTACAGGCATGTTTTCAAGACATAAAGACCTGGATGGCCTGTAATTTTCTACTTTTAAACTCAGACAAAACTGAAGTTATTGTATTTCACCCTAAAAACCTCA
The DNA here is from genome assembly GCA_015106775.1 of Etroplus canarensis. Taxonomy (NCBI): domain Eukaryota; kingdom Metazoa; phylum Chordata; class Actinopteri; order Cichliformes; family Cichlidae; genus Etroplus; species Etroplus canarensis. Next base: position 9,463 of record VUQH01086049.1, on the reverse strand, counting down.
GGAACACTCTTTCTAACCAGATACTTACTCTGGACAGCATTACTTTGGCCTCCAGTGACAATGTGAGGAATCTTGGAGTCATTTTTTGAGCAAGATATGTCCTTTAATGCTCACATTAAACAAATATGTAGGACTGACTTCTTTCACTTCCACAATGTAACCAAAATTAGAAAAATTCTGTCTCAGATTGATACTGAAAAACTTGTTCATATCCTATCCTATCTTGAAGACCTCATTGTACCATATTTTCCCAACAGAGCACTTCTCTCTCAGAGTGCAGGCCTACTTGTGGTTCCCAAAGTTTTTAAAAGTAGAATGGGAGCCAGAGCCTTCAGCTTTCAGGCCCCTCTCCTGTGGAACCAGCTCCCAGTTTGTATTCAGGAGACAGACAGCCTCTCTACATTTAGGATTATGCTTGAAATTTTCTTTTTTGATAAAGGTTATAATTAGAGCTATCAGGTGACCCTGACCTCTGTGGCAACAAAGTTTAAAAATATTTTAGTGCTGTTATGTGCTTTCATTCAAAATCCTACAAACTTGTTACCATTTTCAAAACAAGGCAAAATTATGGATTTTAGTGGTTATCGTAGTGCGTCATAGTCATGTGTTCGTTCTTACGAACTATTAGCTAACTGACCAGAGTACAAAGAGAAGATTTTCGATATTTTTACTAACGAACTTCATTATATTTTGTAAATATACACAAATGCAGAATTTGATGGCTGTAACACCTTCAAAGGCTTAGTCTTTGCAAGCAAGAACTGGTTGTGGCTCACCCCTTTGTGCCAATTTTTTTTTAGAGAATTAGTAGTCAATTCAAAAAGGACCTAATGTTGCGAAAAGATCCAGAAAATTTGGAGACATCTCAGTGCATAAAGGGCAAGGTCCGAGTACACTAAAGAATGCACGTGTTCTTCGAGCCCTCAGGCAACAATACCTAAAAAACCGCTATACTGAACCGCCTGGACTGGAAGCCATTGTCATTTAACACACTCTGTCACTGCATTAAAAAATGTAACTGTATTACGTGGCAGAAAGCCATAAATCAACAGGACCCAAGATCATCTCAGATTGGCTGTGGTCAGATAAATACTCATTCCAGAGGATGTAAAGTTCTCCATGATGAAGATGAAAAGACTGTCCAGGCTGTTATCAGCAAAAGGTGCAAAAGCCAACATCTGTGAAGATATGGGGTGCATCAGTGCCCACGTCATGGCCGAGCTGCATGTATGTGGAGGGTATCACTGGCTCTGAGGCATATATTAGGATTTTAGCGAGATATAGGCTGCCATCAAGGCAATGTTTCTTCCTGGGATGTCTGTGCTTATTTCAGCAGGACTGTGCCAGACTGCTTATTGCACTGGGTGCAACAGCATGGCTTCTTAGAGTGTGTGTGCTAGAATAGCCAGCAGCCAGTTCAGAGCTAGACAATGAATTAGACAATGGACCATGAGCCTTACAGCAGCTAAAGGTTTTATATCAAGTAAGAATGGACAAGAGTGCAAAACTACAACAATAGTGTCATCAGTTCCAGAATAATTAATAAGTGTTATTAAAAGAAAAGGTGATGGAACACGGTGATAAACATGGCTCTGCCCCAACTTTTGTTGAGTGTATTGCAGTCATCAAACCCCAAATTTATGCATATTTTTAAATATTCAATTAAATCAGTCAATAAAACTACTGAAAAATCTTTTCTTTGTACTTTTGCCAGGTAAATAAACGTTCATGTTAACATATCACAGATTTTTGTTTTAGCCCATCTTGGAAAATAACCCAATTTTTGCGCTGAAATAAGGTTGTTGTAATGGAATTTAGCCAATATAATTTTGCCCTTACATCTATAGAATGCACAAACAGTAATGCAGAGTTGCAGAGAGAGGAAAAACAGGCTACATATATGTTGGATATCAGAAACATTTGAAATGTGAAAAAAAGAAAAAAAAACCCACCTCCAACATGACTGAAAACCTGAGGAAGCTCGATGTATGGATTTGTGTTTATGTTCGTGTTCCATTAAAGATGTTGTTGTTGAGTATGTGCCATAGTGGGCGTTCTAGTGGGCACCCCTGTGTTCTGCAGTTCAGGGCTCACTATTCTGTTCTGCACGCTATTCAGTGGAACACTGTTTTCCTATTCAAAGCAGGAATAATAGCTGTCTGACTCTTTTGCCCTGAAGTCACATGGCATCCCTGTGCCTTTATTCTGCTGGCAAGATGTCACCACACCGGACACAACTGTATATTATGAAGTGCTCTGAACGATCTTCACTTCTTCATTTGAGTAGAACAAAGTCTGTTTACCACAATGCCTTGCTGCAGAGCCTGTTCGATCAGTAACTTCAAAAAAGTGCGACCTCTGAACAATAACGGTTAAAAAAAAAATCCCCCCAAGGCCAAGGTGGGTAAAAATGTTGCTTTGTCCACTCTTGTTTAAAACGCAAACAATGTCTTATACTGGAGTGAGTCAACTAGAGTGGCTCAAAACTCAATGCTGAAGTCCTTGAGGAAGTCCTTCAGAAGAAGTGATGGGCATATTTTAACCTATGACACAATCTGAGAGTATTTAAGAATTGAAAAATATTAAGAACCACTCACTCAGTTCCATTCACCTCCTCAAGACGTAACAGAATGTGTCTCTAAAAACACCAAAATGTATCAGCTGCTAGAGTTTTAAAGATGGCTGTGAAAAAACTGAAATCAGTACAGTCACATTTTTACCAGAAAATGGTTAATTATTTTTTTTTCTTTCTGCACACCTTTAATTTGTTGCGCTGTCTATATCTGTCTCCTCTTCTCCAGACTTCTCTCTCTCTCATCCACTGTGCACGCTGCTCTACAGTACCTCAGTCTGCAGCCCTTCATCTCCTCAGCTCTGCTCCACAGTTAAACCAGTCCAGTTCAGCAACTCTGCTCTGGACTTCATTCTTTTATTGCTTGGATTAATTTGCCACATCTGTATCCAGCTCGGTTCAGCTAAAGTTCTCCGCTGCTCTACAAAGCCAGCAACCCACGCGGTTCACCTGCTCTGCCCTAATGTCCTGCAGCTGAATATCGCTTCCCCAACCCTTTCAGCCCTGCAATAATTATTCATACTTTATGGGTGTGTGTGTAAACAATATGTGTTTCAAGGTAGCCAGGCATGCTACAACTGTTGAACGCAGCATTTTACACTGATTTCTGTGGGAGCCAAAATGACCTCCCTCAGCAGTAGAAAGTATAGGGGGAAATATTTTCTTTTTCTTTTTATTCCACACACCCCAAAATTCAAAATATGATGAAAAAACCCATTTTAGCAAAAATCTGAAAACATGAGCTGATGGGGTTTATTTTAACAGAGTTACAGGATATTAAAATGACCCCTCTTGTCAGTTCTCATATTAACCAATTAACAAAGTATCAGCAAAACAAATTTCAGAAAATCAAAGCATGGGTGAGCTTACTATGTCTAGTCGGGTGACCAGATGTCCTGCTTTGTGTCGGACCACACTGCATTTTTTATTTCTATTTTCTGTGTCCCACATATTGAGATGATGCCCCAGATTTTGATTGTTCTATAGCTCTCAAATATCCACAAAGAATGACTGAGAGTTTTCTAAAGTCTGCAGCAGCTGTGGAGAAAGCAGGGAGGCCCTGCCCTGGAGCTCCATTTGGTTGTAATTAAACTGTGGGATATAACACACTGGCCATGTTGTATCCTGACACTAGGTCCAGCCGGGAAAATTAGTCAACCCAAAAGTGAAATGCTATGCAGATTTTGACAGGATACTCTAAATATCACAAAGAGACTGTGAAACCATTTATACCTGTGTAAAAAGTTACTGTCAGAGACTTTGTACCTGTTTCCAGTTCACACGGGGGAGAATACAACATGAAACAGCAACAGCTCATACGAGTCTCAAGAAGAGACATGCCAATTACAGTACATGGGTGCATTTCAACTTAAAATCAAATAAGATTACCAGACAGATTATGTAACGGTGGCTGAAATGAGCAGCATTTATCACACTGTGCAGCACAGCCAATCATATACATCAACAGACTGTAGTAACAGACTGGTGCTGATCATTTTTTTCTAGACTCAGAGATTTCAAAAACATGTCATGCATTTGTAGAAAAGCAGCAGTCATAGTTTCAGTCATCTGCTCTCCAGGCTGCTGGAAGTTCACAGCCCGTGTGAGTTTGTGTGTGAGTTTGTCTGCAGTTGTTGTAGTGATGGAAAGAACTGACAAGCTTTGTTTGAGGTTTTATTCCCTCATGAGTTGTATTATTGTGGTTAATATTTTATTAAAAAACATTTTTCATTGGGCGTTTGGAGGATGGGTTGAAGGACTTTAAGTGAATAATGACTTTTAAGTACAAGGTTGTCCTTCAGTATAATGTTCTCCAAGAAACATTTAAATTGCTTAAATTTTATGGTGTTTGGAAGGCACACGAATGAAGGAAGGGTGACTTTAAGTAGAAGAGCAGGAAGCACTGAGTGTAATTCTGTTTAATTTAAAAATGTACAGAGTGTATATGAACACTTGCATTGCCTAAAGAAGTACCACGATCTAAATGTGTCACTTTTGTTCTTTGGATATACAATCCTGGGCTCACCCTCGGTTTCCTGTCTTTATGATAGAAAGGGGGAATATGTAGTCATAAGAAAAGTAAAACTGGACCTGTATAGTATATAGTGTGCCTTTTTTTTTAACAATGTTTTTATTGAAATTTTACATTTTTAAATAGAATATACAACACAAACATCCCCTCGAACGGTGTCACAACCACTCAGACAAAGAAATCAAGATGGGAATAAATCAATATTAGTAAGCTGATTTAAGTATATAGTGTGCCATTTTAATAACCAGCCGATATATACGTGAGCTTTGCATTGCATTTTGTGTCTCACATTGTCCCACATGAATAATCTCTTCATCCCCTTTTGGTTTGTTGGGACCTGGTCACCCTAGTGTCCAGATATTTTGAGAAGGATAAGTTTTGCTGAAACATAACTGTGTGATGGTGTCCCTGAGAATTTCAGCGCGTTTGAGTTGCAAGAGTAGAGTTAATTGGATGGGAGTTAAACTGCAATGAATTACTTTGTAATTGGTCCAGTTTTATTCAGCAGAGTTTGGTGTGGTACTCTAAGAGCTGCAACAGAAGCATTTTGTTAACCGCTTGCTTAAGTTCATGCTGGGAAGTTCTCAGACTGACACTGACTGGAGGTTATTTTAAGCATGCAAATACCAAATCGGTGTTTGCGTGCCTGTATTTGCGTATGGTCAGCTCCAGCGGAGTGCATGAACTCTGTTTGGTGACATCACAATAACCCTATTGTAGCCACTCCATTGCTCAACTAGACGCACACACGTGCACACACACACACACAAAAAGCCTGGCATGACCACTTAATCCTCCTCAGTCCCCACTCTCCACACTACAATGCTCTGCACTCACTGTTTGCCCTCACTGCCTCTTCTCCGCCCCACTTCTTTCCCTCCCTTAATCCCCCTCTTTCTCTCTCCACCCCTTTTTTTTTTCCTTTTGCCTCCTCCACTTTCTCTGACCTGTCATCTCACCATCTGATCTCATCTGCTCCTTCTTATAAGGTCATCTTTCTACTGCTGCATTTTCTCAGGGAGAGAAGGCAGCAAGAGGCCCTCTTTCTTTGATTCATCGCTCCATCGGTAGGTGAAGGGCCTGGGTGTGTGAGGTGACACACTGGATTAGGAGGTTGCATTCAGTCTAGATGTGGGGTCATCCACGGGGGGTTCTCGGGGGCCACTTTGCGGATTGTCGCCCACTGATCTGTCATGGCCAGCCAAAACACATTTCAAAGCCCTTTTGATCCACCACAGCACTCTCCACAGGCAACACACTCGTGCACACCACATATGCATATACAAGCACATTCTCCCAAACCTTTAACTGGGTCAGCTGGAGTTCTGGAAGACAATCCCACAACACCATCACACAGTTGAACCACCACTGTACACCTGAAAATTTTAAATGAGGAAGAAATGTTATATATGAGACTTTGGAAGGCCCTCCTGTTAGGGACTGCAACCTTGCAACCATGCTTGTTTTAGTACAAGCATGGTTATAAACACAAACTAGGTGTTCTTGGCAGCAACAAAGAACCAGTTGAATCGATGATTCAAGATCCAGTAATTTTGTTGAATAATCCACTGATAATAAAAGCAATCAAACCTTCTAACCCTAAATGAGGCATTCATTTAGCTTCATGTGTTTTCATATCTTCATTATCTCTATATGCAACTGTATATATCACACTAATCTCTAAAATGCTATCAGATGCTTCTTTGAACTGACTCAGAATCAAAGACTGTGTATGATTTACACATAAACAACCTTCTCCTTCAAGGTCATGTTCTCATGGACTTCCTAGCTATTTTTAGATGCTTTACTGGAGGGTCCATCATGGTCACTTGCACTTTATGCTTTCGCAATGACTATCGTGCATGAATTACACTTACCAGCCACTTCATTAGATACACCTTTCCAGCCCTGGGTTGGACCCCTTTTTGCCTTAATTCTTCATGGCACAGATACAGAAAGGTGCTGGAAAGATTCCTCAGAGATTCTGGTGACATGATAGCATCACACACTTGCTGCAGATTTGTCTGCTGCACATTCATGATATGAATCTCCTGGTACACTACATCCCTAAAGTGATCTGTTGGACTGTCATGTTCAAGGAACCAGTCTGAAATGATCTGAGCTTTGTGACATGGCATTTTATACTGCTGGAGGCATCAATCAGTAGATGGGTACACTGTGGTCGTAAAGGGTACACCATGGCATTTATAAAACAGTAACTGGTACTAAGGGGCCCGAAGTGTGCCGGTAAACATGCCCCACATCTTTACACCAACACCAGCACCCTCAGCCATTGATACAGAGCAGGATCGATCCATGCTTTTATGTTGTTTATGCCAAATTCTGATCCTACTACATGAATGTCACTGCAAAATCAAGACTCATCACACCAGGCAATGTTTTTCCAGTCTTTAGTTGTTCAGTTCTGGTGAGCTCACGCAAATTGCAGTTTGCTGTCCTTAGCTGTTGCCCATCTCCTTCAAAGTTTGACGTCTTGTGCAGTCCAAGGTACTCTTCTGCATACTTTGGCTGTAACAGGTGATTATCAAGTTACTGTTGCCTTTCAATGCACAATAAAACCATGCCATGTTCACAGTCCTTTAAATCATGTTTCTTCCCCATTTTGATGCCCCTTTCAATAGGTCATCTTGACTACAGTTATATGCCTAAATGCACTGAGTTGCTGCCATGTGAATGGCTTATTACGTACTTGCATTATTGGACAACTGAGAAGGTGTAACTAAAAAAGTGTCCACTATATGTATTTTTGTCACTTTTGAACATTTAATCACCTGAAACCTCTTTGACAAAACATGGATGGATTTCTGCATTTCAGCTATAAGAACTTCTACTTCAGAGATGGATTGGATAAACATTTTTTTGCAGTCAATGACTGCCAGAAGTCTAGAACCCATGGACATCACCTAATGATGTGGCTCTGTCAGGCCTTTACTGCAGCTCTCGTCAGTTGCAGCTTGTTTGTGGGTCTCTCTGCCTTCTTTTTTTGTCCTGAGTAACTGAAAAGCTCTTGCTTTGAGATCAAGTGACTATCTTGGCCATCAAAGAATAAACCATTTCTTTCCCTTGAAAAACTCTTGAGTTGTTTTTGCAAAATGTTTTGCACTTGATCTTGTTTACACAAACATTTCTGGTGCCTACCGGGCAAAGCCCATCCCCACCTCAGCTACTCAGACCACATCTCTGTTATGCTCATCCCAGCATACAGACTACTAGTCAAATGGTCAAAAGCAGTTCTGAAACAGGTAAACAGGAGCCATCTTTGCTCTGCAGGACTGCTTTGACCACACTGGATGGCATATATTTCATGAGGCTGCAACTGATGGTGACAGTACCAACTTGGAGTAGTACACATCATCAGTGGCCAGCTACATCAGTAAGTGCATTGATGACATCACCTCTCGAAAACAATCATCACACACCATAACCAGAGGACCTCTCAACTCAAAGACCACACTGAGCACTGGGGCCCCCCAGGGCTGTGTGCTAGGTCCAATGTTGTTTATGCTGCTGTTCTCGTGACTGTGCAGCAATGCACAGCTCAAACCAAATTCATTAAGTTTGCTGATGACACAACATTTTTTGGATCTCATCAGAAAGCACAATGAGTCAGCATACAGAGAGGAAGTGCAGCAGCTAACAGGCTGGTGAAGAGCCAGCAATCTGTCTCTGAATGTGCACAAAACGAAGGAGATGACTGGCTTTAGGAGATCAGGGAATATTCATTCTCCACTGAACATTAATGAATCCTCTGTGGAGATCGTCAAGACCACCAAATTCCTCAGTGTTCATTTGGAGTAGAACCTCTCCTGGTCCCTCAACACCAGCTCCGTAGCAAAGAAAGCCCAGCAGCATGTCTACTTTCTGCGTAGGCTGAGAAAAGTCTCCCATCTCCCCCAATCTCCTTCAATCCTCATAATATTCTGCAGAAGGAATATTGACAGCGTCCTGAGCAGCTGAATCACTGTCTGGTATGATACCTGCACTGTATCTGATCGCAGGACCCTGCAGCAGATAGTAAAAACAGCTGAAAAGATCATTGAACTCTTCCCTCCATCACAGACATTTACCACACATACTGCATCCGTAAAGCCACCAGCATAATGGCTGACCATTCGGGCATGAGTATTCGGGCCCTTACTGCCAGACTGTGTGACAGTTTCTTCCCACAAGCCACAAGACAGCTCAACACTCAGGGACTGCACTGGAAACACGCATACACATGAAAACACCCAAGACTTTTCCACATTTCCTGACTTCTTCTTCTTCTTTCGGCTCCTCCCATTAGGGGTCACCACAGTGGATCATCTGCCTCCATCTCACCCTACCCCTTGCAGCCTCTTCCCTCACACCAACCCTCTGCATGTCCTCCTTCACTACATCCATTATGAATCCGCATATTTGATTTGGCAAAGTTTTTACGCCACATGCCCTTCCTGATGCAACCCTCATCATTTACCCGAGCTTGGGACCAGCACTAGGAGTACACTGGCTTGTGGGCCCCTGTGGCTGGGTGTTCCACTTTTCCTGACTGTGCATATGTGATTTTTCTTTCAAATGTTTAATATTTTATAATTATAATCCAACATTTTCTACATATTTTCTTCATGTCATTTGCACTTAATTTTACCCAGGACTGCAAAATGGTCAACGCTGCTTGTAATGGTCTTTTTTAATCGTCACTTTTTTTAGCACTGTTAATATATATATATATATATATATATATAGGTCCCTCATCCTATTCATTGCTGCTAGGAAAGCTGCAACCACAAAGTACCTGCAGAGGGTCAGGCAAGTCCTAAGGAGTCAGCTGAATGGTAATAACAAGATCTGGGCTATCA
>VUQH01086048.1:0-14614 GCA_015106775.1 Etroplus canarensis | reverse complement strand
CATTCCTTGTGTTTCTTGGCCCAAACAAATCTCTTCTGCTTGTTGCTTTTCCTCAGTAGTGGTTTTTTAGCAGCTATTTGACCATAAAGGCCTGATTCACACAGTCTCCTCTGAACAGCTGATCTAGAGATGTGTCTGCTACTAGAACCCTGTGTGGCATTTAACTAGGCTCTGATCTGACGTGCTGTTAACTTGCGACTTCTGAGGCTGGTGACTCAGATGAACTTATCCTCAGCAGCAGAGATGACTCTTGGTCTTCCTTTCCTGGGGTGGTCCTCATTTGAGCCGCATTTGATGGTTTTTACAAATGCACTTGGGGACACATACAAAGTTTTTGCAATTTTCCAGACTGACTGACCTTCATTTAATAAAGTAATGATGGATTGAACCTGACTTCTGCACAACACAGCTGATGGTCCCAACCCCATTAAGGCAAGAAATTCCACAAATGAACCCTGACAAGGCACACCTGTGAAGTGAAAACCATTTCAGGTGACTACCTCATAAAGCTCATCGAGAGAATGCCAAGAGTGTGCAAAGCAGTAATCAAAGCAAAGGGTGGCTATTCTGAAGAATCCAAAATATAAAACATGTTCTGAGGCAGAGCATGGGCAAAATAAACCCAGAGGCCACCAGGCAGGCCAGGTACATAACTGCTTGGTGTCCCAGGCCAGTGGGGGTGGGAGGGGAGGGGGGCCTCAAGAGCTAACAAACTTTAAACTTCCACATTTGCACAAAAGTCAGTGCAAATGAAGAAGAGTTTTCCTTTTCGGAGTGATAAAAAAGAAGAAAAACGGAAGAGGAGGAAAAAGCAAGTGAGACATTTTACTATTTAATGAAAAAAATAAACTAGCTCATTTTGAATTTGATGGCAGCAACATACCTCTAAAGTTGGTACAATGTTCTCACTGTTTAGCATCCCCTCTTCTTTTAACAAAAATAGATAAACATCTGGGAACTGAGAAGACCAGCTGTCCCATTCTTGTCTGCTATAGGGCTTCAGTTCCTTAACATTCCTATGTCTTCTTTGTTGTATTCATGACAGAACCATGCCTGTTTGCAATGTAGTGCCACCTCAGTCCCTAAAGATCACCAGCATCCAAAACTAGTTTACACACAGAAATGTCTCCATATTTTCTGAATCTTTTGATGATATGATGTACTGTAGATGATGAAATATAGTCTTTGCAATTTTACATTAGGGAACATTATTGTGAACATTATTCTGCTACACAATTTGTCGATGCAGTTTCTGGCAGATTGCTGAACCTCTGCCCATCTTTGCTTATGAGACACTCTGCCTCTCTAAAGTGCTCTTTTTATATCCAATCATATTACTGGCCTGTTTCCATTTAACTTAATTCGTTGCAACATGCTCCCCCAGCTGTTTCTTTTAAGTATCATTTACTTTTCCAGCCTTTTGTTGTCCTTTGTGAGATGTGTTGCCACCATCAAATTCAAGATGAGCTATTTCTTTCATGAAACAGTCAAATGTATCACTTTCAACATTTGATATGTTTGCTATGTTCTTTTGTGAATTAAGCATTGGTTTACGAGATTTGCAAATCATTTCATTGAGCTTTTATTTATATTCTACACTGCATCCCAACCTTTTAGGTATTGCAGTGGTCATGAAATGCTGTTAATCCAGCCTTAACTGTGGGGAAGAGACGCTTAAATAACATTACTTCCACTAGCATCAGTTTATTTATTTTGTTTATTTTGGCGTTTAACCTGATGTTTCCAGGTCCGCTCACCATGACATGAGTCAAGTAGAAGCTAGTTACAGCGCTAATACAGGCAAATTATTTTACATAATGGTGATGAATACTGATTGCAGAGCCCCCCTGTGATTTTTTGCCTCAGGCCTCAACAGACACTAAAATCACCGCTGCTAAAACACCATCAGATGGTGCTTATCTGGATTATTTTATTAAATTTTAGAAAAAAAAATCGGATAGAGGAAGCTCTCTTCGATAACCTTCTAAATTAACTTTGAGGGCTCGTTTCCAAGTTTACCATCACATGTTATGGGTGTTGGTGTTTTCGTCCTGATCAGGTACATATAAAGTATGTAAACAAAGCTGCTCACAACCCAGCCACTTGCATTCAGGAGCACATTGCCAAAAGCAATTATATCAAGAGCCTAAAATAAATGTATTGTTTACTTGGTTCTGCTTATAGCAGATTGTTTCAGTTCAGCTACAGAGGGAGTTTTGTTTCCAGGCTTCTCAGATTCTTTCTTTCAAAGTGAATTCTGAAAAGTGGCTAAACACTGATGATATGCTTGTGTTTTGTGTTTTCTTATTTTCTATCACATTATTCATTGTGCACTCCTCTGTGGTCCCAACTCCCATATCAGGAATTTAAAACATAGAACTAAAACTAGTTTTATTAACTTTTCTCAAAATAATAGTTTCAGTCATAATTCTGTTATTTGGAAATATAATTTATATATTGTCAGGTTTTTTTTGAGTGCAGGGAACAGCTACAGGGCTGTTAGCACTGTCCTCTTCTTTGACTTTTCATATTTTAGCTATAGCTCAATTATCGTGATCCTCTCATGTGTGCAAGCTGCATGTCACTAATAAGCCCATCTTAAGTGCTGTTTAATGAACTATACATAGAATAAAGGCCATCTTTTCTGTCTATGCTGCTGTATGTTAATTGTCCTCATGTCTCTGACACCGGATCAGACTGGCTTAGTTCAAGGTCGTGGTTTGCACCACCACCACTACAGTAATCTCTGGCTCTAAGCCCACAAGATTTATTAAAATATTCTGCTGAATATAACCACTTTGCATTCATGCTGGCGATATGTGTGGAAATGTCAAAATATTCTATTCTGGCCTTTGGCTTTGTTCTTTTCCCGGAGTCTCTCAGTTCGTTTAAATCATTACAAAAACCTTAGGCTACCTCTGCACACCAACCTTGGACCCACATGTTGCTTTGCATTTTCCCACCCACACAACTTATTTCTGGCATTTACTTCTGTGCCATTATTGTACTACTGATTGCTCTCCTTCTGGTTTGCTGATATCATTCTCTCTTTTGTTGTTCTTTCTTAAATGAACATTAAGTATGATTTTTACTGCCTTCATAATGCAGAATGATCACATATCTGGACTGGCTTGATGGATTTTTAATTAACATGATGATCACTGGGCCAAGCTGCTGAGATTTCTGGCATTTACTTTCCCAGCTGAAACAAAAACTCCCATCAGTTACCAGTGGCAGCAGATGAAAGGCTTTCTATGTGGGGCTATGTGTTTTCCAACTAGGACATTGCAGCAAAACTTTATAGCAGCAATATAACAGGAAGAAGTGGCGTAGCGAAGGTGTGGAAACACAGGGCTGTCAGTGTTGTTAATTACGTTCTTCCAGCAGCTTGAGCTGTTATTATGGGTAGAACAGCAGGTCGTCCGTTACGACTCACTCTGCAAAAGAATGCAGTGTCTTTCACAATGTTTATATTGAACTGGTCAGACACACAACTGCATGAGATGACCTTGAACTCATTGCTTAACTATATTTTGAATATTATAAGCAGTTATGCACTGGGCTTTTCTCCAAAAAGAGCCCATCACATAGACCTGAACTGTTTGTAAAATCCACATCACACACACTGAATCCCAGCAGGCTGTTAGTGCATACTGTACTTAATGCACGAGAAGTGTGTCTTGTATGCTCAAAATGACCCAACATTTCACTGTTGATACCAAAAATGCTGGCAATGGTGACACAGGCTGAGTATTCTCCTAGAAAACATGATACCCTATTCAGGCATCTTGCTTTCATCTATGTGAAATTTAGCTGGAAGTGGTATTCTGCAGTGTCAGTTTGTGTCATGGTCCCCCATCCTCCAGGTGCAGACCTGCCTCCACTTTTCTCTCCTCCTCTTGCTCTTTCTTTCTCTCTTTCTATCGCAGTGGCAGGTGTCAGGTGGCAGGTGTCCACTCATCGCCAAATCATTAGCTTCACTATGTTTAGTGAGCGTGGTCCCCCTGTTCTGTTGCCTGACACCCTCATGTTATAATGTTTGGTTATGAATCTGCTTCTTGTGTACTTAAATCAGTTCCTTGCTGCACTCTCTTTAGTTCACTCCCCTGGACCTGCGGCCTGACCCCCTCTACTCACCTCCGGAGATCCATGGAAACATTCTGAACCAAGGGCAGATTAACCTTCACTGAACTGTTCTGCCTAGCCCTCTCAAACGTGAACTTTTTAGGACTCATCATCACTCTTTGATACACCACTCACATTGAACTCTGAGTCCTTTCGGCAAAACTGTGACAGTTTGATATCCAGCAATGCACATATACATTATATATATATAACAGAAAATATAGAGTGCATTTCCAAAAAACAGCGTTAATTTGAATTTGGCATTATCTTCCCTTTAGGGTGTTCCCCATCTGAATCCCTAGACTGCTTCAGCTACTATTTTTAGATCTCTCTCTGAAAGTCCTTTTCTGACCACTTGAACTCTTGCACTTTTGATACATGCTGGATCTCACCCACTGTGTTAAACCCATCAGCTTTAATGTCCTTTGGGGAAGAGGATGGAGTCACACGGAGCCAAATCTTTTGAGTTGGACATGTGATGATTGTGCTGGTGTAGCCAAAAAAAAACTTGCGCGAGTGGGCTCAAGTTTTTTTGGCACATGCCACAGTTGGGGTCGTTAGTGGCAAATGGCCTTCAGAAACTTCAGGATGTTACAGTAGAGCGCTGACAGTCTGACACTGCAGGCTCTAAGTGATGACTGTCAACACTGAATGCTGGGTCAGTTTAACACAGCAGCTGATATTTGCTCTCAGTACAAGATTGTGGTCAGTAATGAAATCTGGTGAAGAATTTAGCATTAGTTCATTTGTTTCATTATTAATTTAAAATGAGGTACACTTAAGCTTAAATGAAATAAGCAGCCAAACAGTGAGATGTTTGTTTGTTTGTTTTTTCCATTATTGATGTGTTACTGTAATTCATTCAGCACAAGTTACACTAACATTAAGTGTTGGTGCTAAATCGGCTTAGGTCATCAGTCAGTAGAAAGGGATGTTTTCCATCTTTTGAGCTTTACAAAAATGAACACAATGACAATATTGTACAATAATGTTACAATAAGATACAATGAAACTCTATACTGTGTGTTGAATAATACAGTAAATAAAGTCTGAATTAATGTAACAATTCGCCCCGATTTAAATGCACAATCTGAAGTAACACAGTAAAAAGCATTTCTCATGGAACACATGATGAAAATACGCTATAGGGACAAAAGTATTGGGCCACCTAAACATTACACATACTGGAGATTCTATGGCATTCCATTCTGGAGCTGCACCACATAATACTGAAATAGTGAAATATTCTCAGAATAACACAAAGCCATAACAAAACACAAAAAAAAAACATGGACCATCACACCCTGCATGACCATGGACCATGACACCCTGCACTGGACCCAAGAGGCAAACCCCAGAAAAACAACCCCATCACATTATCCCTCCTCCGACAAACTTCAAAGTGCACACATGTTGGCTCTGGTGAGTTCGAAGGCCCACTCCACAGACAGTGGGTTGGGCGAGGTCACTCTCCTACACTCTATCTGCAGGTTCAGCCCATTTCTGTCGTACTTTTTAAAGGCTGGGAAGGCAGCCAGTGGGTCTTCAGGTAACTTTCTACTGGTATTTGCCAAACCTAGACTCATCCATCAGACCACCAGACAGATAGGCGTGATTCATCACTCCACAGAATGTGTTTCCACTCCTTCAGAGTCCAGTGGCAGGATGTTTTACACCACACCACCAGACACTTGGCATTGTGCTTGGTGATGTAAGGCTTGCATGCAGCTGCTTGGCCATGGAAAGCAATGCCATATGCTGTGGGCACACAACTTTTGTGCTGGTGTTAATGCCTGAGGAGTTTTGGAACTCTGCAGTTACTGAGTGAGCAGAGCACTGGCAACTTTTAGGCACTATGCCCCTCAGCACTCAGCAACTCCACTCTGTAATTTTAAGTGGTCTGCCACGTCATCGCTGAATTGCTGTGGCTCCTAAATGCTGCCACTTTACAATAGATCACTTGCAGTTGATCATAAATTTTTTGGGAGGGAATTCATTTTACCAAATGATGTGTTGCAACAGTGATATCCTATTACAGTACCACACTTGAATTCAGTGGGCTTTTTTGCAGTGTCACGTTTGGTATGACTGCTAATGGTTAGTTTCATCCTTTATTTATCCCTGGTTTCATATTGGAAATTCAAAAGTATATTCACAAATTGGTTGAATTTAAATCTCTCTACAGCAGTCTAGAAACTAAAATAATGAACATAAGCCCAGAAGATTGCATCTCAAATACACAGAAGAGTGAGGGAGAGTCCTCCCATGACTCTATCCTTTCTACTTCGGAGACACATCATTGATTACTAAAGAGTCTGAGCTATTACAGTCATTTGAGACATTAAGTTAAATAGCTTTAATGCAGTCTTCTGTTCAGTTTGTAAAGCAATACCAGCTCTTCTTAAAATAATGAGAAATATTAAACAGCAAATTTAGCTGTTGGTCTATAGTGAAGAAAAATACTTTGTGCCACAGACCCGTTATTGATGCTGTGTGCTCTGCTGTGTGATTGTTCTCTTTAGTTCTCCTTCTGTACTCTCAGACCTCTGACATCATCTCTGTGCATCTCTTCCAGCTAGCTTGCTCATGAAATTCAATTTATGCCCCCCCTACACCCATTACCCACCCAGACACACTTACCTGTCTGTATTTGTCTCTTGTGCTTTCCTCCTTTCTTTCTCTGTCGTGACTCTCTCCAACTCTATAAGCTCATCATGCCGGCTGTATCATCAAAACATGTTATATAAATATATAAAAGCTTGATGCTTCTGAAAAAGGTGGACCACACATTGTTTTCCTCCCATAAACAGAGAGCATTCTGTCTGACTGAACCTGCAGGTTAGCAGTATAAACAGCATCGCAGTGTGGGGACATTATTTGTGAGAAGGCAGCCTGTGCGTGGGTGAGAGAGGCTACCACAGCCATACAACATAAACACACAAGACCTTTAATGTATTTCAGTACTTCAGTGCTCCAGTAAATGAGTGACAATTGTTACCAAATGGATGTTTTTTTATGATGAGACAGTGAAATTTATACAATAATGTCACCATGAAAGTATTCATCAAGCAAATGGTCTAACTATGACCTTGAGTTGTAGCGGTTAATGTTTTTTTGTTACCAAAGGCAACCACTTATTCTAGAGTAAAAACACCATAATTCAATAGTATGACAGATTCATAATTTTAGCCTTTTTTTCGCAAGACAGAAAAACAAAAGGATTCTGTGGTTGACTGCCAGTAACAATATGTGAAAATATGAAATGTTATATCAAGCTGCAGCATCGCAACAGTTTCTCCACATCTCTGAGATATAAAACCTTCACAAGAGACTGTGATTATGATCAAACAAGCCCTCAAAGGCTTCATTAGCAAAATAAAAAAGTTCATTGAAATTCTAGATTTTAAAACAACATTATTCTGATCCTGCTATAGTTTAGCCAGACCAACCCATTCTCATTCATGCCCCTTCAATTACTGACATTGTTCTAAAGTCACTGGTGTCTTCAAGAGACAAACACGGTGTTCACTGGCATCAGTAGAGTGCATGGCAATAGCAAGAAGGGTCCCACTTATAACTCGTCGTACGTTCATTAGCCACTTAATTAGTTACATTAGGGTCTGAGCCCTTTTTGCCTTGAGAAAAGGTGCTGGAAACATTCCTCATAGATTTTGGTTCATATTGACATGATAGCATCACACAGCTGCTGCAGATTTGTTGGCTGTTCATCTGTGATGTGAACCTCCCACTCCACCACATCCCAAATGTGCTCTGTTGGATTGAGATCTGATGACTCTGGAGGCCATTTGAGTACAGTGTACTCATTGTCATGTTCAAGAAACCAGTTTGAGTTGATTTGATCTTTGTGACATGGGGGAATATCCTGCTAGAAGCAGCCATCAGAAGATGGTTACACTGTGGTCATACGTGAATGGACACGGTCAGCAACAATCCAGGAAGTCTGTGGAAATTAAAGGGTGTTCAGGTGGTAATAAGGAGTCTAAAGTGTGCCAAGAGATATCCCCAACACCATTACACCACCAGTAGCAGCCTGAACTGTTGATATAAGACAGGATGGACCCAACCTTTCATGTTGTTTACTTCAAATTCTGACCCTTCTGTCTAGAAATCGACTTATCAGACCATAAAACATTTTTCCAATATTCCACTGTTCAGTTTTGTGGAGCTTTGTATCCTCAGTTCCTGGTTCTTAGCTGACAGGAGTGACACCCAGTGTGATCTTCTACTGCTGTGTTCCATCTCCTTCAAGGTTCATTGGGTAGCACATTCAAAGATGCTCTCCTGCATACCTTAGTTGTAACTAGTGGTTAATTTGAGTTGCTGTTGCCTTCCAGTCAGTTCTAACCAGTCTAGTGGTTCTCCTCTGATTTGTGGCATCAACAAGGCATTTTGACTGGGAGACCTGCCACTCACTGGATATCTTCTCTTTTATAGACTACGTTTTCACTGTTAACCCTAGGGATGGCTGTGCAGGAAAATCCTAGTAAATCAGCAGGCTCTGAAATACTGAAATCAGTCCCTCTGGCACCAACAACCATACCACATTCACAATAACTTAAATCACTTTTCTTCCATGTTCTGGCGGTTGGTGTAAACTTCAGCAGTTCTGATGCCATAAAGCAGAATGGTGGCTCAGTGTTTAGCACTGTTGCCTCACAGCAAGGGGGTCCTGGGTTCACACCCCCTTCTGTGTGGAGTTAGCATGTTCTCCCTGTGCTTGCACAGGGAGGACACCAATCCTCTGCATGTCCTCCTTCACTACATCCATGAATCTTCTCTGTGGTCTTCCTCTTCTCCTCCTGCCTGGCAGCTCCATCTTCAACAGCCCCTGTCCAATATATCCACTATCCCCCCTCTGAACATGTCCAGACCATCTCAGCCTTGCCTCTCTGACTTTGTCTCCAAACTTTCTCAACATGAGCTGTCCCTCTGATGTACTTATTTCTAATCCTGTCCATCCCGGTCACTCTCAGGGAAAATCTCAACATTTTCAACCCTGCCACCTCCAGCTCTGCTTCCTGTCTTTTTGTCAGTGCCACCGTCTCCAAACCGTACATCATAGCAGGTCTCACTACAATCTTGTAAACTTTCCCTTTCACTCTTGCTGCTATCCTTCTGTCACAAAGCATCAATTCAGATATATTCAAAATAAATAGTTTACCTTAGGCAAACACTGAAATTCGAGGATTGTTCAACCTTGGCAGTATGTAATCTTGGACAACATACTGCCAAGAGTCTTGGTTCTTGTTCAGTATCAGTTTAATACTCATAACTAAAGGTTATCAAAATACTTGTGTCGAAATTTTAAAGAACCCACAGGCCAATCACAGAGAGACAGAAGAAGATATTCACTCAGGTCATTAAAACTCACAACAATGCACAAACAAACGCAATCGCACACATGCATAGGAATAACCAAGACATACATAAAAGTGGCTGGCCCTTAAAAACTGAAAAGTGTCCAACTGACAAGATGTTCATGTCTACATGCCTAAATGCATTGAGTTGCTAACAAGTGATTGACTGATTAGATATTTGTGTCAATGAGCAATTATATCCCTAATGAATTAGCCATTGAGTGTATACTACCACTTGTTTTGGATCCTGCTATCATATTTAAATGTTATATCCTTAAGTATCATTTTTTACTGTGTAGGGTTAATGTCATGTTGTGAAGGGGCGTATCTTAACCATCTTTTGCCAAACCCACCTACATAGAGTTAGTGCCTAAACCTAAGCAAACTACAGTAATGAAGTAATTAAAGCTAATGTACAAAGCAATAAAACGCAAAACAACTTGGTGAGAGAAAAAAGCAAAACAAAATGCAAAAGACAAAACATTTTTATCATACAAGTATCTCTCCTTGCTTCTCTCCTGTCCTCAAGGATCATTTAGAGCTTTCCTCTGTGGTCTGTCATCAGCAGATGAGGTTTACACACGTGTCGTAGCAATAAAGAAATCTATAATCATGTTAATTTTAAGCATGTGAAAGCTCTAGTCCAAGAAAGTAAGAGGATATTGAGATTGTTTTATTAATTGCCAAGATCAAAAAATGTCAAGAATACAGAGGATACCTTGTCACGAGCTCATATGTGTTATGCTGCTGATTAAATGAACAGCACCATCAAATCTTGTCACCCACAACAACATCATGATGGCAATGTTGAAAGAGGCTTAACCATATAAATAGCAGTCTTTACAGCTGTACAGCTGCTCATAATTCAACCTACACATTTGACATGTGCAAAACAAAGACAGATTATTTTTAGCAGTCAAGAAGGTCCAAGAGGAAAAGCTGATCCTTAGCATCTTTGACAACCTGCAGCAGTTGGACACACTTCAATTTTTATTAGCCACTTAGATTCCTGTGCCTGTTGGTTATTCCTGTGTGTGTGTGTGTGTGTGTGTGTGTGTGTGTGTGTGTGTGTGTGTGTGTGTGTGTGTGTGTGTGTGTGTGTGTGTGTGTGTTCCAATGACCTGAGTGAATATTCTCATTCTGGCTGTCTGTGATTGGCCAGTGGGTTCTTTAAACTTTCGACACGAGCAGTTTGATAACCTTCAGGTTTGAGTATTAAAATAATACTGAACTAAAGCAGTCTGTGACTGCATACTGCTGAGGCTGAACATTTTGAAATCTGAATTTTTATGTTTTCCTGAGATAAAAAATTTTATGTCTTTGTTTTTATATATATTTGAATTCTATGACAATGAAAGCATACCCTTGGAACTTGGAATCACAATAATATCATTATTAGTTCATGAAGTATTCAAGAAAAATAAAAATCCAGTGTACATTTTGGATCAAATGGAGTTTTATAATGATAAATCTACATTTTCTCAGCAACAAGTTGGTATTGGTCTTACCCCTATTATTTACTTTTACTTTCATATGTGTCTTCTTCTTCTTCTTCTTCTTCTTCTTCTTCTATCAGCAGCTTCCTTTAGGGGTCGCAACAGCGAATCATCCACCTCCATCTCACCCTACCCCTTGCATCTTCTGCTAAACCAGCCCTCTAAATCCATGAACTTTCTTTGCCATCTTTCTCTTTTCCTCCTGCCTAGCAGCTCCTGTGGAAGAACCTGATTGGCCCGCACAGAGCCCTGATCACAACCACATGAAAAACCTTTGGGATGACCTAGTAGGGAGACTGGGAGCCAGGCCCTGCTGTTCGACATCATGTCACATCTGATCTCACAAATGCTTTTCTGGATGAAAGGCCAAAAATTCCCACAGACACACAAAATCTTGTAGAGAACCTTCCCAGAAGAGTGAAAGCTGTTATAGCTCCAGCGGGTGGACTAACTCTGTGATAATACCTATAGATTTAGAATGGGATATGATAAACATTCCTGTAGGCCACCCAATACTTTACAATACAGTGAAACAAAAGCTAGAAGGGTTATACCTCTGCTCTTGGTCAATAGAGCTACACTGACTGAGAGCAATGTAAACTTTGCATCTGTACGCATTTAAAAAAACAAACAAAAACCTAAACAAACAAAATTTCATCTCTATTTATAGTGTGCTTTGTCTCTTTTTTGGCATTTTATATCACTCAAAATGTCATTTGGGACGTAGAGAGATCATGTAACTAGACCTGCACAAAATCATGCAAAAATTCCATTAAATTATCAAATATGTATAGACATGATATTGAGTCACATAGTAACCACAGTAAACAGTGGAATGCAATAAAACATATTTCTGATTTTGCTTTTTTTCTTGATATCAGTATTTCATTTTTAAATATGGTTATCATGAATAATGCATACTCTTTTCTGCATTAAAACAGGCCATGCAGGTAAACCAAAGACAGATGCACAACACATCATGACATGCTGGAAATCTTGAGCAGGAGTTTAAAGTTATAAGTGGGGACTTTAATATGCAAGACACCTAGCATATGAGTCAACTGCCACTGTTGAACGCAACTGAAGTAGTGACACACAAGAGTAACAGGAAAATTGTAGCTAATAAAATTACATGGCCGTAAATATAAGGTAACGAAAGAGATGCTGAACTTTGGAAGAACTCAAACTTTACCATCACTGGGGATTTGAAAGATCCTCGATGACTATTTGATCTTCAGAAAATTTGAAGGGGATGCGACATTAAGTAAAAAAGTATTTTTTAAAAACTACAGAGCTGCTATGACGAGCAAGGATTTCAGAATTTGGCATTGCCTCCCCCTGTTTGAAATTTACATGACTTACCCTTTTCAAAAGTAGGTTATGCAGCAGTATGCAGTGATCTCTCTGTACCCCAGCTGCGGAGCTAGCTCAAGATGATATGGATTCATAACATCCTCTTGTTTAACACAAAAACAAAGATGAAACTCTTGTAAAGCATGCACACATGGATGAGTTTCAGCACTGTTGAATTAAATATGAGTCCTCTCCTCTCCTGGAGGAGCCTTGGACTCATCTATTCCGCGCACATCCCCTTTTCAAGCCAGTAATGTTTGAGGAGGGCTTGTTGGGGTGTAAAGGTTTGTATAAGAATTTCTGTGATCATTTCCACATCTGGGAGCTAAAACGTGTCCCTTTCTGACAGGAGGTTAAACTCCGAACACTCCTCAGCGAGATTTCGCTGGAGGCCAGCACAACTTCATTTGCAAGCGGAAGTCTGCAAATGTTGATCAGCTGTTATGCAACTTCTCTGCCACCGTTCAGCAGAAGTGATTTACCGTTTTCAGCACTTAATGTCGGAAATTAATCAAAAAAGCTGCGTCATGAGAAAGCATTTGCAGCTCCTAGGGGTGTTTTTCACTTTTTCTTCCTCAGCAGTCTTCTCACTTATTGTGATTACTTATTAGAATCTTATCATAGAGGAGTTTAACTTGTTTCAGTGCTTGAATGCCAAGCTGCTGGGGTTACTGAGTTTACAGTCAAAATGAAGTTGATATGTAAGGACAGGAGCTTGTATTGAGAACACTTTTCAGTCACACATCTGTTTCTGTCTAAATCACTGAAGCTGGTGTTGTTATTAAGACAGCTGCAGTCTAGATCATGATACTCTGAAATCACTGTTCTGAATTTTTGCATCTGACCTAGGTGCAAAAATAATTTTTCTATTCAGAGCACATTGCATTAACAAAACCAATTTGTTAAGATATGGGAAATGGTTTGAAGGTATCTGATAGAAACTTATTACCAGAGATGTTTCAGGAGGAAAATCCATCAAAACTCAGGTCACTTTCACTCTGATGGTTCTGTTCATTTATTCAGACCAAAGAATAAAAGAAAAAAAAATTGTCTCTGTTCTGTGTTCACACTTGCTTTGTATCAAAAAATTTAAAAAAAAATTAAAAAAAAACAAGAATTTGTGGATTTCTGCTTCTATGAATATATAGTACTTAAAAGAATTAAAGGAACACTTTTTAATCAGAGTATAGCATCAAGTCAGTTAAAGGGCTTCATTATTTTGTCCAAACTCTAATAAACAGACTGGTGGAGCTGACATCACATCACCAAATTGGACTGCCTGCCTTACCCCCTAAGCCACAGCCTGAATGTATTTCAACAGGATTTTAAAAAAAAGACTTATGCATACCCTCTGGAACTTTTTTAAGCTATTCAACAAAAAGCTATACATTATAGTACTGTATATTTACTGTGGATGTATATATTTTACTTTTGTACTGTAGTAGTAAACATTACTAAAACATTTGATAAATGTTGCATTTGTTGGAGATTATTTTCAGTGGCTGATTCCTCTCCCTTTGGTGTTCTGGAGCATGTACACCCCAGTGCATGTGTGTTCATTGTAATGACTGGATGAAATGAACAACAGTGCAACAGTGTGGCTCACTGGTGTGCATTCAACAGTTTATTGGTTGAAATTTAGTTCTATGACTCAGTAGAAAATTATTTATCATTTGTTTGTTACTGACAATTCTTTCATTTCATTTATTCTTTCCATTACATTTGTTGACAGTAGGAAAAATTCAAACTATGAAACCAGCCACAGGGGCCCACAAGCCAGTGTAGTCCTAGTGCCGGTTCCTAGCCCGGGTAAATGGTGAGGGTTGCGTCAGGAAGGGCATCCGGTGTAAAAACTGTGCCAAATCAAATATGCGGATTCATAACACGACTTCCATACCGGATCGGTCACGGCCAGGGTTAACAACAACTGCCTCCGGTGCCGTTAGCCAACAGGGTGCCAGTGGAAACTATGCTACTGTTGGCCGAAGACCAAGGAGGGGGAGAGGGGGAAAGCGTGTTAGGAGGCAGAGAGAGAAGGAAAGGTAGGAGGGTGGAGGTGAGAGTAGGGACTTCAAATGTAGGGACTATGACTGGTAAAGGGAGAGAGCTGGCTGATATGATGGAGGGGAGGAAGGTAGATATATTGTGTGTGCAAGAAACCAGGTGGAGGGGAAGCAAGGCCAGGAACATCGGAGGTGGATTCAAACTGTTCTACTATGGTGTAGGTAGGAAGAGAAATGGAGTAGGGGTCATCTTGAAGGA
>VUQH01086046.1:0-11216 GCA_015106775.1 Etroplus canarensis | reverse complement strand
TCATTCCCAAGAAGGCTCATGGCTGTACTAGCTCAAAAGGGTGCTTCTACTCAATACTGAGCACAGGGTGTGAATACTTATGACCATGTGATATTTCAGTTTTTCTTTTTTAATAAATTAGCAAAAATTTGTACATTTCTGTTTTTTTTCTGTCACGATGGGGTGCTGAGTGTACATTAATGAGAAATAAAATGAACCTTTTTGATTTTGGCAAATGGCTGCAATGACACAAAGAGTGAAAAATTTAAAGGGGTCCGAATACTTTCCGTACCCACTGTATATGAATATGATAGATAGGAAAATAAAAATGTATAAACCTGTAAGTGCAATATCACATAAACACTTAGTTAAAACTGTAAGAGAGTAGATATAAATAAACATAACTATGACAGATAGAACAATAGTGTCCCCATAGTGTAGTGGTTTGCACATTTGCCTCACAAGCGAAAGGTCCTTGGTTCAATTTCATGTGGAGACACAAACCCCTCTCACCATGGAGGGTTGTGTCAGGAAGGGCATCCAGAGTAAAATATCTGCCAAGTTACCAATGTGGATTATTCCGCTGTTGCGATCCCTTGGGGAGAATACAAGGGAGCAGACGAAGGTACATGAGAGATAGAACAATCAAACTTAAAATATGTAGACCTTTATGAAAATAGTGCAATATGTCACATAAACAAAGTTAAAAGAGTGCTTTATACACTATACAAAATATGAGCACAAGATAAACAGTCCAGGTATTAAAGTGAGGAGGTACCATTGGTCATACCAATTCTATGCACAGGTTTGACTCATTATGAGTCAAACCTGTGAATGTCGAAACATGATTTTGTCAGTAATTCTGCCTGAAATTCATATTAAATGGTTAGTTTGAGGTCAACCACTAGATGGAGCTATTTCCCCTGAATAGTATTAGAGGGCTGAGGTATGCCAAAGAAATCACATATTCATTGTAATATTGCAATACCTCTATCTATAAAGATAATTCAAATACTTTTTTGTTATGAATAAATTAATTTAATTTCATTGCCATCTGGTGATGGTATGAGATATTTGAGTCATTTGTTTAATGATTGAGTTCAGGGGTTTTTTTGTATGTTGAGTTTTTCATTTTGTTGTTAGTTTAGGGGGTAGGAGGAGTGGGTTTTTTTTTATATATATAATAGTATAAAACAGGGAATAAATCGGCACATTTGAGAAGCTGAAAACCCATCATTTTCTGCATGTTTAATGACTTAATAATAATCCAATTCTTTATTTATATCTTCATTGTTTAAAATAATCATTCGCTTGTTTTTTGTGTAACTGAACTGATAATGCTGTATAAGTATGACTCATTTACAGCCTTCATTAAATCTAAGATGAAAAAACTCGTATCATGTTTATACAAAAAGTCTGAAATACAGCTGGAGTTCTTGAAACTGATCACCCTTCTTTTTCCCATATGTTGAATTCTCTGTCACATGTTAGATGTTCTCACATTTAACATTTGCATCTCTTCTGCATGTCTTTGTTAAAGTCTGTTTTGCGTGGTGTTTCTTTTGTTGTATATTGTGTTGGTGCTTTTTTCTGTTGTCGTTGTGTTACTGTTCTCACATTTTGTTGTCTGTGTTGTTTGTGTCTTGTTTTTGTTTCCTTGATAGGAGGAGCCTGTATATGAGGTGCCAGTTGTGCAGATCACTGTGGGGTCATAGGTCTTAAAGGAAATGGGGTGGGCTAGGGTGAAGGAGGGAAAGGGGGGGTATACTGTGCATGCTACTAACCAGTTTCTTAGGTACATCTGTACAGTGTTATGCAAAAAGCCTGCAATGAATCTATCTGGAGGATCACTTTTGCATTGGATTGCATTCATTTAATGGGCATTAGATAATATTGCAAAACAAACTAAGTGAGCTTCAGGAGGAAAAGCAAGAAACAGAAGTTTCTGTGAAGCTTTCTAAATTTATTCCTGAAGTATTTGGGCTTTAGATTAAATTTTATATCAAATAACAGGCTTTATTTACAGCATACAAAATAAGTTTTGTAACCTCTCTCAAAATATTTTAAACATTTTCCTCTTGTGCTCACTAACTTGTGCGCTTAGGCTCCAGTAAGACTAAAATAATTCATTCTGAACCATGTAGGAACATCAGACATGGCAGTGGATATGCTTAAGGCATGATTTAAAGCAGCTTAAGTCCTGTGCATCAGAAACCTGGAGGTGAAGGTTTTACCTTGACATGTTGTAAAGCCATAATCAACTAAATGAGAACCTCACCCACCCCCGCATGATTAAAAGAGCTGTGTCAACCGTACTGCATACTTTTGTTTTAACATCACTACTGCCTCATTGTATTTTAACTGATAAAAACAAAAGCTAGACACTCTACCTCTCTCTGGTATGTAACCTGTCCTCACCAATGTCTTCTCCACCCACAGGGAGAGTACGGAGGAATGCAGCAGGGTGGGGAAGGAGGAGAGGTAAGAAAATGGATGCGGGCAGAGATCATTTGCATCAAATTATGTCTGACACATTATGGGAAGAGGAGTTTTATCATAAACGTTTCTCAGAAATAGAAAGTAATAGATTTACCTACACTAAACGATCCCTGCATTCTGGTACTTTGATTTTGTTAAATTTCTGACTTCCCTTCACTGCATTTCCAGTAGATATATTCTTTTTATTTTATCAGATTCCCTTTGTATTTATGTACTGGTTAGTTAGCAAACTGTGGGTCCTTGAGATGAAAATTATGAAATCAGTTGATATTTTTAAAAAAACATATATCAAAAGAAATCATATTCAACTAGAGATGTCTTCTTTGTACAACAGATTTTCCCCATTACTGAAATGACAAATACTGAAGAGCAATCACAATCACAAGCTGAGAGTCATGTTATAAGCAGTGCATCGCTGGTGCTACTGGCCAACCACGCACATCCACACGGTCATATTTTAATAAAGGTGAACGTGAAGTGTCAAAAAAGTGACACAAAAAGAAAAGTGCCTTAAAACTACATTTTTAATGGGCAGCAAGAGGTGACTCCTCTGGTTTCAAAAGGAAAAGGAAAAAGACCTCTTAGCTTCCTCAATCTATGATCTCAGTAAACACTTTCCTGATGAGTTTACAGTCTCATGAAGTAAATTTTACAAATTTTGGTCACCACTAGAGTCAAATAGACAATAAAGCACAGTATGCTTTAGAGTGGGCCTAATTTGTGATATACAAATTTCTGCTCATTGTCAGGTGTCACCTAGTTTCTGTCAACCCCTCACTTGTCACATCTGGTTTCAAAGCACCAAGACAGCAATGGCCAAACCGATGAGTTATGCCATGGTGGTTACACCCATCTTTTACAGTATCTACAGCCTATGGTTCTTCTGGTGTTGGCTAATGTAACCTTGTACACTAGTCTTAATCAGAGATGAGTGTTTGCATGTGCCCTGCTGCCATCTATACACAAATGCCATAAATAATTTTATTTATATCACAATAATGTCTTAAGTTTGGTCGAGAACTAGGGCCGGTCAAGAACTAGGGCCAGTCAAGAACTAAGGCCACTGTCCTGGATATGACTGTTTGTGAGCCTCCGCGACTTCTCAGTGGATTTAAATTCTCATGAGTTTGTGCAATACAGCCAAACAATGACAAGAAACCTCGACACTTTCTTCCTGTACTTCACACATTTCAATAACCTGTGAACTGTGACGATCATGAGCCAGATGAGCAACTATGTCACTGACATTCTTATTTTAAATCTTCAGCCCAAACTAATGTTGACTCCAGTGACATCATTTACAGTTTAATTACTTTATACAAGATGCACTACTACAACATAAAAAAATAGCTTTTACGCATTAATCATCAATAAAGTTCCCCTTTGGACAGGTTTTAAGACACATAAAAAATCTGTAAACAATCTTTAAAATGAATTAATATTAAGAGCAATATTAATTCTTAATATACATGAACAGAGAAAGTGTTGGAAACTAAAAAGTCCATTTTTAATATGTACACATTAAAGTTTCCTTATCACGTCACATACTCTATACAACCATAACAGGTTTACTCTCTTCAGCAGATGACTGGAAAAATATGCACATAAGGGTTAAACCACATACAATTTTTTTCAGTTAAGTAAAGGTAAGAAATAAAAAAGCAAATAAAAACATCAATCTTTGTTATCAAATTCTACCCTGAGTTTATCTATATATCAGTCTGAGAAAGTCAAGACTTGAATAAACCCAAACTTGATGTGCAGAAAAGAGCAGGAAAGCAGGTTTATAATTTCAGTAAAACAGTATGAAGGGAAATCCTCTTGTCATGGAAGTTTTAGGTGGAAAAAAAGCAAAATAGCTCAAAACTATAAACTACACTGAATTGTTTCTGTGGAGTACAGCATTAAGTTAATTAATAAACTGTTCATGTTTTTCTACTTTTACACAAGCCAAAATATATCTTCCATTGCTGATGTTTGTTATCTTTTTCCTCTTTCCTTCCTTCCAGGGGTATTAAAGATCTCTGGGACTCTCCCATGCTCTCCAGCTGCCCCTCGCCTCCCTTGCATCGCTGTACCAGACTCCAGATGTTCAACATATTTTTTTGTGACTTTACGGAACCAAAATCAACTAAAACAGACTCTTCCGGATGCCGCACCTCAACCGCTCTCTCTCCCCTCAGCCTTGTCACTCCCTGATGCCTCCCCTTGTTGCATCCCCCTGCTGCACTTGTCCTCACCTCCTTCTCTCCTTCTCTCTAATTTTATGCAGCCTGAAGCTTTTCCTCCACTGCCCGTCATACGCCCACCTCATCTGTGTGTTAGTGCCATCCTGATATGACCCTAGTGTTGTTGCCACCTTCTATGAGCCCATAGGAAAATCTCACGCACAAACACACACATTCACACAATCAAAAAGACACATACCTTCATTAGGCACACCTATGAAACACTCATATACAGTGCATACCACAACCAGCACAGATGCAAATTTTGGGCAATTGAGTGACAGCTGCAGGAAATAAAATTCTGGGTGTGTGAATATGTTGAAATTTTTGCATTGTGTGACTGAGACAGGGCATGAGAGGGTGTATGAGCTGCAGTCAGTGTGCCTGTGTGTCACTCTTTTAGCTTTTGTTTTTCTGTGTGTGCATGTGTACAGTAGCTGCTGCTGTATAAAATTAATCTCCTGGGTCTTGTGCAGGAAAGTGTGCACTGAATACAGTTAGGTGTGCAGTAGTTAGTTACAGTAGACTGCATGAACAGATGTGTGGAATGACTTGTCATGTGTTGTAAAATATAGTGTAGCAGCTGTTCTGTGTAGCTTTGTACTGCTTAGTGTGTGTTTCTCACTGCATTTAGAGTTATTACAGTGAAAGCAATAGGCAATATTCAGCCATTAGAGCATGAGAAAGCAATATCAAAACTCTGAAATCATTTTCTATAAGGTTTAATTAGATTTCACAGACTGGGAAATTTCCCTGCACAGGGTTAGGGTTAGGGTATGCAGCATATAAATATGAGGTATAGATATAAAACTATGAAATATACAAGATTATTAAAGCTACATGCAGCGTTACACAACACTAAAGGGTTCATACACAAACATTTTTTAGCGCTAAAGAAGCTGATTGTCATCTTTTTTCTTAAAAAAACTTTTTAAAATTTCAATGAAGATGCTGAAGTTGCCACACATTTAATGCTACACATCAAATTCAGAATCTTTTCATTTGAAGACTCATGAATCCATGAAATAAAGGAGTCTTGGTTAAAATATTTGCCCTTAGGTTATTCAAACAGAGGAAAAAAATTTATGAAATTATTGTCTTGAGGTTGTACGCCTCCATTTACAACCATCTCCACACTGTATGGTGTTGAATCACTGCCTGAATAGTGGTTTTGCAGAACTTTATGGCTTCACACAGATTAGATTTTGGGCTACAAAGTGTCACCCATTCATTATTTTGTCCAATTATACTGTACATTTGTGTAAATTTATAATCGGAAATAGAGCATGAATTCTGGAGCTTTGGCGAAAAACAAGTTTTTGACCTTTGACTGGCAAATTTTCTACAGTTCTTCCATGACTTAAAGTGAATGTTTGTGCCAAATTTTAAGAAACTCTGTCAAAGCGGTTCTGAGATGGATGACAACATATAAACATAACATCTGCAGCTACAGCTGTCTCCAACATAAGGGTAATAAGATTTTAAGGCGTTCACATTTGCAGCTTCTTCAATGGAAACTATTATATTACAAAATATACAGTGAAGGGTATTGAAGGAGAAAATATGATCACCTTTTGTTCTTGTGTTGTTGCTTTCTGGTCTTTGTAACACTTTAGCAAGCCATCAAGAGAATCAAGCATTTGTGACATTAGTCAGTAGCTCCAAAGTCAGTGATAAAATAATAGTATTTACTGTTAATCCAGTACTAAAGGAACATAATGAAGGTTTGGATTTAAAACCTAGATCAGCTTTATGTGTAGTTCTGTGTACGGCTTGAATTCTGGGATATGCAGTTGTTGGTAGGATTCCACACTACCTGAATCTGGCTGTTCTGAAGCTTTCGCCTCTCAACCGTCTCAGCAAATCAAATGATTTCTTTCTCCTGTCACTCAGTGTTATGCCACATTTCACTGCATCATTGTGTGTGTCTGTATGTACTGTATGTGTCTGTGTGTGTGTATGTGTGTTTGTGTCTGGCGCTAGTTTGTGTGTTTTTACGTTGAGGCCAATGGAAACTGATGACTGCATGTTGCCTTATCAAGCAATTTCGCATTCACACACACGTAAACAACACAACACTTGTACTAACACACACACACAATCACAAAGCCCTCCAAAAATACACAAATACAACCATGATTAGGTTGGCATCAAAGCAGACTCGCTGATTTTATAAACAGTACCAGTGAAATTAAAAAGGTTTTGTTGAAATCCAGCCACGGTGTCAAGAGTTTATTTGAAGAGATTTTCTTATAAAGGTTCACATCAGTTTAATCTCACAGTCAGTGCTATATTAACCTATTAAGGCCATTGTTTTTTGGGTTTTTTGTTGTATTTTTTTACTAAACTCCACTATATGGTCAAAAGTATTGGTTCAGTAAAAGTATTTATTCAGAAATAAAATGAGTGTAAAAAATATGGCTTATAAAACACTCGGCCTTGTGTACATGTGCAGCCCTGTGTTTTAGTACAGACTGACTATGTGAAAAGTGGTGGTGAACAAAATTTTAAACATAATTGTGTGCTGTGTGTGGAAAAAAGTAGACTTTATCTTAAAGTTATATTCCCACTTAAGTAGCATGATAGTGCACAAGTTGTATAATCAACATATTTTAAAGTACTTAAGAATAAATGAACTTATGTAGAACACTACTTTTCAGAATCATGTACATGTTGGATCACATATTTTGATTCACTGATGTGTGATCACTTTAATCTTGCAGCGTGATTTTATTGCTGGGTAGCTTGATTTATAATGTTGCCGTTTACATGCAAAATAAAAATTATTTCTAAATTACACTTAATTATTTTAAACATGTAGGAATTAAATAATTAAAGCAGAACAAGTAGAGAAATATATTTATACAACATAAAACAACAGCAATATATATAACAACAAGAGTGGATATAAAGCTATTTAGCCCGCCATGACTCAGAAAATACTTTGGAATAAATAAGACATATAGCAGGCTAATATCTTGAAAAAGAGGTAAAATGGCCAGCATAAATTTAATTTGATGAGTGCCGTCAATGAGAGGCTTATCAAATGTAGACACACAAACACACCCCACACTAGCTGATCAAATTTTGTTGTATTTTTATATTTAAGATTATTGTTTTATTTCTATACTACACTTATTTATTTTAAACAAAATAATAAATTAAATTATCGTGAGCTAATTACAGGGCTATTACTCTGTATAGTTTGTATCCAACTGCTGACTGTTATTACTGTATAGTCATTGATTCCTGTTCTCTGCTCATATCTAAAGGTCACAGCAGTGGGTTGTTGTGACTGGTGACTGCGAGCGCTAAGCTTTTGTTGAATTTTTAAATGTAAGATTATTGTTTTACTTCTAAAAGAGGGAGAGACCCTCGACTCAATCAATAATGCTTTATTAACCCCCTAGAGGGGAATTGTTTTGCATCAATGAATGACAACTTATTTATTAATAGTCAGTTAATAGACAGAATGAAGTGATTATAAAGAGTAATCGCTGCTGCCGAAAATGATCTCCTCTGTCCACTTATATGTGGTTTATATTGTAGATCATATACTATACATTTATGTAGTATATATTAAAGCTTATAGAATATTCTATATGACACTATATTTTAATGTTAACAAAATAAATAACCCCTGTGAGACAAGGATTAAAATGTAGCAACCTTTATCAGTCGAAGGTAATAATTGAGAAGAAGTTACGAGAAAACAAACATTAGCAATTTGTGGTATACACTTGGAATGGGAGAAGTTGTCCTCATACAACCATGGATCAAACTGCAGGGCAGAGGAGAAGATAGGAGCTGCACAGTTCATCCCTCAAGAGATAAACAGAAGGGAGTGTGTGTGTGTGTGTGTGTGTGTCTGTGTTGGGGTGAGGTGTTTCAGTGTGAGTGTGTGTGTCAGAGAGCCAACAGGAAGAAAGTTATACTCGATACACATAAGAACTGGGGCTTTTTATCATTAGATTCATTTTTGTGCTGCAATTACTCTATATAATAACTTTATTCTGTCTATTAACTGACTATTAATAAATAAGTTGTCATTCACTGGTGCAAAACAATTCCCCTCTAGGGGGTTAATAAAGCATTATTGATTGAGTCGAGGGTCTCTCCCTCTTTTAGAAGTAAAACAATAATCTTACATTTAAAAATACAACAAAAAGCTTAGCGCTCACAGTCACCAGTCACCGCAACCCACTGTTGTGACCCTTAGATATGAGCAGAGAACAGGGATCAATGACCATACAGCAATAACAGTCAGCAGCTGAATACAAACTATACAAAGTAATAGCCCTGTAATTAGCTCACGATAATTTATTTTATTATTTTGTTTAAAATAAATAAGTGTAATTTAGAGATAAAACAATAATCTTAAATATAAAAATGCAACAAAATTTGATCAGCTAGTGTGGGGTGTGTTTGTGTGTCTACATTTGATAAACCTCTCACTGACGGCACTCATCAAAATAAATTTATGCTGGCCATTTTACCTCTTTTTCAAAATATTAGACTGCTATATGTCTTATTTATTCCAAAGTATTTTCTGAGTCATGGCGGGCTAAATAGCTTTATATCCACTCTTGTTGTTGTGGTGAAGTCCTAAGCACATTAGAATATATTTCTCTACTTGTTCTGCTTTTATTATTTAATTCCTACATGTTTAAAATAATTAAGTGTAATTTAGAAATAAAAAAATAATCTTACATTTTAAAAATACAACAAAAAGTTCAGCAGTAATAATAACACACATGCCTGCTTCCTTTAGATAAGGAAGGGGTGGGGGGTTTAATTGTGATGCCACAATATTTAATCCATCAAACTGAGATCAAAAAGTGATATGAAGTGTGCTTGTACATGTTTTTCTCCACAATCTTGTAGAAATCCTTCCCAGAAGAGTGGAAGCTGTTATAGCAGCAAAAATGGGGACCAACTCCATATCAGTGCCAATTAGAATGGCTATCATAAGAGCTCCCTTAAGTGACCCAATATTTTGTCCAGAGTTCAGGCTTCACACTGCTCTAAATGGTTTCAGATAGCTTTTTCAACTCATGGCTGTATATGATATCAAAGAGCACAGATGTAACTAATATGGCAATCTTAGGCACACAGCACAGCAGTCCCCACCTACTTGTTGTTCAAACCTTCCATTTATGAGGAACAGAAAATCAGAGATTAGCTATTACAACTTGTTTCAGACTGGGTGAACCAAGGGGCTTCACCAAAGCCCAGTATGAGAGAAATAAGGACTATTTTGAAGTTTTACTCAGAGCTGGGAATGAGCACAACATATTCTCTCTTTGAGTTTAGCTTTCATACTACAATACAGTCAAAAAAAATTGAGTTTATTTTCACTACATCTGCCTGGCACAAGCGGGCTCCCAAGGATATAGCAGAGATCTATCGGGATTGGAGAGGACTCACATGTAGGACAAACACAAGAGTAAACATTTTAAAGGTTTAATGACACCAAGAGTTTAGACAGAGTTCTCAATGAAATGCGCAATTGAGATGGTTCACGGTCCCTGGCAGTATGGGCTGGGTGGGGCAGTTCTTGACAGCTGGGAAATTCTCCAAGCAATCGAAGGTCCAATGTATCCAAAGAAGCAATACTGAACCAGAGTTACAGAGTAAAAGTGGATCAGGCAGGGGTTTGCAGGAGAGCCTGGCCAGGCACAAGGCGGGAACTGGAATAAGCAGCAGAGAAAGAAGATAAATACTCCGCAAGGCAAAGCTGCACCAAACAAAGATCATGAGCAGCATGTAACAATTATGGCCAACAGTTACTATATGCCAGCCAGCCTCCTCCCATGCCACCGCCCCTCCTGAAAACTAAGTAGAGTTCTGATCAGAGCTCATACGATGCCCGATAGAGGAGAGAGCGATAGAACCACAGAGGGAAAGAGAGACAGAGGTAGGTCTGAACCACTGAAGACAAATTATTCACAGTTAAGGATGCAATAGCTTCAATTCATGCATACATGCCTGTAGGGTGCTCATTTCATCCTACACCACTTTATTTGGAAACTAACTTATTTTTACCTTAAGTAACCACTTAACAGTGGCCCAGTCTACAGTGCTTTCAAATTTTCTGCCACTGTTTGGTCATTTTGTGGCTGCTTGAACCAAGGTTATTAGAGTTAACTAAAAATAAACTAAAAACTAAAACTAATTCTGAAAATAATTTTAGTTAACTGAAATAAAAATAAAAACTAGACTTTTGGTAAAAATCAAAACTAACTAAAATGACATTGTTGGCTCACAAAACTAACTAAAGTAAAATAAAAACATACAGGAAATGTTCTCAGTTTTTGTCTTTGCTAGTTGGGTTAAATTTGGTCAGACAGCCTGTCTGATGAGGCTTTGATGCATTTGTTTATCGAGACTCAGGATGTCTGCATGATTGTGACTCAGCTGCCTTCACAAAGTGTTTGTACAACCTGAATTCCAGAAAAGTTGGGACGTTCTTTAAATTTCAATAAAATGAAAACTAAAAGACTTTCAAAT
>VUQH01086045.1:0-19771 GCA_015106775.1 Etroplus canarensis | reverse complement strand
CCGTCGTGTCCTGTGGGCCAAGACTCACTTGAAATGGACTGTTTCAAAGTGGGAAAGTGTTCTATGGTCAGACAAGTCCAAATTTGACATTCATGTTGGTAATCACGGGCGCCACTTCCTCTGGGCTAAAGAGAAGGGAGACCTTCCAGCGTGTTATCAGCATTCAGTTCAAAAGCCAGCATCTCTGATGGTATGGGGGTGCATAAGTGCATACGGTATGGGCAGCTTGCATGTTTTGTAAGGAACTATGAATGCTGAAAGGTATATAAAGGTTTTAGAGCAACATATGCTCCCCTCCTGACGATGTCTATTTCAGGGAAGGCCTTGTGTATTTCAGCAGGACAATGCAAAACCACATACTGCAGCTATTACAACAGCATGGCTTTGTCGTAGAAGAGTCCGGGTGCTGAACTGGCCTGCAGTCCAGATCTTTCACCTATAGAGGACATTTGGCGCATTATTAAATGAAAAATATGTCAAAGACGACCACAAACTCTTCAGCAGCTGGAAATCTATATCAGGCAAGAATGGGACTGAATTCCAGCACCAAAACTCCAGAAACTCACAACCTCGATTCCCAGACATCTTCAAACTGTTTTGAAAAGAAGAGGAGATGTTACACCATGGTAAACATGCCCATGTCCCAACCATTTTGAGACCTGTAGCAAGCACCAAATTTGAAATGAGCTTATTTTGTGCATAAAGTTGTAATATTTCTCAGTTTAAACATTTGTTATGTTATCTATGTTCTGTTGTGAATAAAATATTGGCTCATGCAATTTGAAAGTCTTTTAGTTTTCATTTTATTCAAATTTAAAGAACGTCCCAACTTTTCTGGAATTCAGGTTGCACTCCAATGTAAAAGAAATTCTTAAAATGATTAAGATTATTCATACAAACTGTATATGAAGTTATACAGAGAGTTACATTTCTATAATCTATTGATCAATGCCTGTTAAGTTTAGAAGTCTCCCAAAGTATGCAGCCATAATTAGTTATTAGTTGCCATGATGATCCTAATGTTACTTGTAAGATCGGTTGTCACAGGTAGGAATTAAATACCCATTCAACTAAATCTTGGAAAGATCACAGCAACTTGCCCTCATGAGACATTTTTACTATACCTAACAACAACCAAATCACAATGATCACCTCAGCTAAACTAAACCATAACTTCCTCATAATCACATGCTGCCTATGCTGTAAAATATCTATTTTAAAAATACATGATAAGATATGCATATACAATATGGGAACTTTAAGTTCAATAAATGAGAGGCCTTGCATAACACCTCCAGTCCTTCTAGGTTTTAGGAAAATATTATCAGAAAAAGCTAATAATTGATTGTTTCTGTTTTCTGCTTTCATTTCTGCTTGAGCTACGTTAGATACATTTTACCAGGAAATGGTAGTGAACACAACAAATCCCATAATTTCCTGCTACACCCCATCATTAAACTATATAGTTTTGATTTAGAGATCCCTAGGCAGCTGTAAACTACATATTGTGTCTTTAAGTCTCACTGTGATTTAAAAAAAAAAAAACTATTTGCACTTTACATGCACACTTATACAAGTACAAAAACCATGAGTGTCATTAGCAGTTTAAACATTTAAAGCTGGAGGTAGCAACATGTTTTTGTGTCATTTTCAAAATATTTTCTATATTATTTATAATAGAAGTGTGGGGGAAAACATTTAAAAACAGCTGATTAGCTACACATCAGCCAGAGCTCAGGGTTTTTCAATCAATCAATTGATCAATCAATCAATCAAATCAATCAAATTTTTAATTCCAGGGGGAAACTGTCTTGAAGTTACTTTAGGAAGTTACTATTTAAAACAAAAATATTCTAAATGAATTCTGACACTTTGGATGTTGAAAGCCACATTTTTATTGTACATTAAGACACAGTCATGTTTTATTTGCATGTAACATGAATATTCCTTTTCACAATAGTATAAAACAGGGGCTTGCAAAAGTAGGAACTATCCTGGCCTGACCAGGACTGGGTCCATACTTGGTGCAGTCATCTCAGACTTAGCAACACAAATATACTGATGAACTGCAGCTGCAGGGTCTGCCTCCCAAAAAACCTCAGAGCACTCATTCACTCTCCTACTCCTTGCCTTTCTTTCTCACTTGCTTCTGTTCTTACTAAAGTCAACAGGGTACACCTGCACTCAAGAGAGCCATTTCAGCGTTCGTTACTTTAGGGTGGACCAGCAATAATAACTGCTGCTACTGATCAGATTTTGCTTTCTCCCAAAGCGGTCATTCACGATCCTCAGACTTCCTTAGAACAATTGATCAACTTTTTTAAGGATTATGTTTCAAGGAGTGTTAGAATTTGTCAGGGCTCCAAATGTTTGAGCGAGTGGGAGAGTTCATCTGCTGCCCAAAGGAGTGCTGACTGCTACAACCTGCACCGTCTTGCAGATATGAAAAATTTACCCAGGGTGCTGCTACCAGGTCATCAATACAGAGCACTAAAGGACTTTGAAGGGAATGTGTGTGTCCAACATGTCTCATCTTCCCTAATGTTTCCTCTCAGATGTGACCCTTGGTTCCAGTTCCTTTCCAGCAGCTGATCACCATATGTAAAAGGCCCGCACAGGTCCACCGAATCCAACTCTAATGGGCTGCACAGATGCCACTTTCCTGGAACAAATCCTCCTCTGTATGTGTGCTTGTGTGTGTGTGCGAGTGTGTATGTGTGTGTGTGTGTGTGTGGGTGCCTTTCACTGTAAAAACAGACTCTGACGTTCCACACATTCTCCTCAATATGTTTCACCACTGTCTGGAAACAATGAAAGATGCTGGGTGAGAAGTAAGCAGAAGAAAAAAAAAATTAAAGGAAGAATTGTGGAAAATGACATGGTGGGAGAAAGGGAAACACATAAGGGGGAAAGTTATGCTGCTGTTTGGATAAGAGTTGTTGAGGGTAAGTAAAAAGGGAAGTACGTAAGCTAACAGCCGGTCAGTTGTGAAGGGAGGAGGAGACGGAGCGAGTGAGGGTAGATTATTGACTTAATGGCAGAATCAAGGCTGTCAAGTGCTGTAGAGACGTTGTTTGTGTAGTTTGGACTGGATGTGCTAGAGCGTGCAATGTGATGATGGAAATCTTACACTCACTCAAAACAAGCCCACTGACCTTTTCATATACCAGCCCCTGAATCAGAGTTAACATTCTCCCAATGTGGAAATAAATGGGTGCTTATTACTGTACATCAGTGGCAACATCACATTCTGGCCTCCTTTATGCAGGTGTGTGCATGTGTTATGACTGCATGTGCGATGTGTGTAAAATAAAGCAGAGGATTATCTTCATAAGCATATAATTTTGTTGGCTCTGCTCTCAGCTTACTGTCCCTCAGCAACCACGGGAAGCTGGGTGTGACAAGGAATGTGAAAACCCCAGAAATTGGGTCGCTTCTTGAAGGTGACCAATCTTCATTACCACTGACATTTCAGAAATAATCAACTCATCATAATCAGTATCAGTAACCTCTAGAGGAGCCACCATTTTGTTTACTGGTCTGAATTCTGAGTGTACAGTGAAAAGCCTTGACCAAACATCTGCCTGAAACACTATATCCTCTGATGCTTTCCCTGGGGGAAAAAATAACAAACAAAGAGGACACAGCTGCAAAAAACTGATCTGGATTAAAAACTTAACATTATTAAGAATACCAAGCCAAGCTTCTAATTGAGATCAACAGGCCCTGATGTTTACCTTTCTTGGAAAAATTGGAAATGCCAGCTGTGGCATGCCAGAAAGTGAACCAAGAGAGAAAGGCTCTGTCCACATTATGGTGTCTTATTCACAAAATAGATGACATCCACAGATATTTGTCTTACTATCCAAATATTTGCAAAGATTCCACATTAAATGCCTTGAAATGAGGTGTTCACAAAGACTATAAGAGAGACTTGTTCATATACAAGTCATGGACTGTTGTGTCCACTACTTTCTCCAGCAAAGAATTGCTTTCACCATTTCTATAGTGGAGTGTAAACAAGAGACAGAGAGAGAGACAGCAATATGACACATCTAACTGTAATGTGAAGAAACATTCTGTTTCTATTACTTGATCTAATCAACTCAAATTAGTTAAAACTAGCAAAAACTATAGAAGATTGTCTACTCTGCAAATCAGAATATACTATGCATCAGGTTTAAGGGACAAAAAAAGCCAACAAACAGAAATCAAAAATTTGCCAGAAAAGCAGAGGAATAAATAAAAACAAACATGCAATAACTGTTTTTCTGGCTGGAATGCTGTCATTAAAAGGGGAAAAATGATTGGATATACAGATATATACTTATTACAGACTAATCAGATACACAGCAACATTTGAAGAGTTTATTTGGAGACATATCTGTGACCATGACAAAACAAATGCAATCTCTGCAATTAATTAGCAGTTTAGGAGAAGGTCCAACTACTTTTACCAGAACCTCAGAAATGCTCATGTTAACTCTACTGGGATTTATTATAATTGTATTTTTTTAATTTACTTTAACCTTCCCTTGTGATTTGCTTGTTTGGGACACGTACATTAAAAAACAAGAACAATATTTTTTTTTTTTAATTGTGCAGGCACAGCATAATAATAACAATCATCATCATCATCATCATCATCATCATCATCATCATCATCGTCATCTTGATCAACAGTAACACTTGTTCAGCGAGTTCACATTGGGTACTACCAAATTTCAGAAACCAGTTTGTCCCTGCTGCTACTGGGCTTTGGGTTGACTGACTGTATTTACTGGTGTCTGTGGAACAGATTGCCACTCAGGGATAATGAAGGTTCTCTTGTCCTTGAGAACCTCCTCCCCTAATAAAAAAAAAAAACAAACAAAAAAAACAAAAAAACATGAAAGATGATAAAGTACTCGGTAGAGCTGGAACTGCAGCTTCAGAGAATGATTATGTGTAGGATTATTGTAGATATGAGTGACACCAACAAGTAATCATGTGACCCAGTTTCAATATAATAATACTGATTATAGATAGTAAATAGTAGAGTAGTAGTAAATAGTAAAATAAGTAAAAGGAGGCACAGGTCAGAGGATTTGGTGTTCCATTGGGAATGCATGTCAGCAATCACTCTACTGGAACAAGAATTATGACAGGCGCAGTTGCAATTTCAATAAATGTGCAAACAGCAAAGGGATAAAGAGAGCTTACATTTGTAAGTGACAGACCAGAAAGAAAAGCTTTATGTAACGTCTGAAATGATGGCAGGTTGGAGGAGGAGAAGATTGATGGAGATAGCAGAGAACTGAACATCCACTTTACATAACAAGAGCAATGTAACTGAAAGACATACTGTAGAATCTGCTTCAGGGTTCTTTTTCCTGTTCCTCTAACACCTGTTAGAGAAAAAAACATCAGATATGACCTGAATGACCCATTAACTCCATTTTGTTATGTTCTAAGTCTCATGCCAATATCCC
The DNA here is from genome assembly GCA_015106775.1 of Etroplus canarensis. Classification (NCBI taxonomy): domain Eukaryota; kingdom Metazoa; phylum Chordata; class Actinopteri; order Cichliformes; family Cichlidae; genus Etroplus; species Etroplus canarensis. The sequence continues at coordinate 14,300 of VUQH01086045.1, read as the reverse complement.
ACAAGCAGGCGACCACATCAGCTCACGCCTGTGCACAACTATAAACCCAAATAAGACCCGCCTAAAGTTCTTGTGTCGTTTATTCAATTTCTGTGGGCATTTTAATGGAAAATAAAAGCAGAACAGAAAGTGTGCATAGAGAGTAGGTGTTGGTGTGTGTGTGCGTGCGCAGGCTCATCTGCACAACATCTGCTCAACCAGCCCAAGGCTCCTTGCCTCTTGAGAAGTGGGTCACGTTTCCTGATGACGTCAAAAGTCCTTCTGCCTCTCCAGTTTGTGGAGCTTTGCCAAAACCACCACATGCCTTTCTTCATCCTTACAATGGAAACACTAACCCTAAAGAATCATCAGCCAAACCTATCAGAATTTCTGAATGTTAAAAAGAAGTGTGACTGACCATGGCAGCAAGGTATGTAGCAAAAGGGCTGATCACTGAGGGGAGAGAAAAAAGAGAGGAAAGGTGCAACATAACAGACAGATCGTGTTGGCAAACTTTTTCCACTTTCAACAGAGAAGAGAAGAGAAGAGAAGAGAAGAGAAGAGAAGAGAAGAGAAGAGAAGAGAAGAGAAGAGAAGAGAAGAGAAGAGAAGAGAAGAGAAGAGAAGAAGATTTCATTCAGGCTGTCCAGCCCCGGAGACAATGCAGGAACCAGAGAGAGTATGAATGGAAGAGAAGCTAATGGAAAATGTTATGGAGAGAGAGAATGTGGAGGGGGAAATCTAAGGTGGCCCTCTGGCATATAACCCTTAAAATAAAAGACTCCCTTCATTTTACTCCCATTCTAATCTCGATCCAGTGTTGCTGTGAGTTTCACTTTTCACCTTGTCTCTTTACAAGACACAGACTTGCCAGAGATACACAAAACATGTGGCTATAAGTTATCAGTCTGGACAAAGCACTGCAGATAGGAATTCATTTGAAGTTTTCTGAAACATGTGTCTTATCAACATGCCTCACATGTTGTCATGGCATGCTTTTTTTCTCACTTCATGTTTTCCAAGAGAAGATGTGACATGAATCTGCATACGTGGTTCAGCTTGTACTGGAAAGGGTGCATGGAACCAACTGCCCAATATCTACATGACACAGGATTGTCTGACAAAAACACACATGCACAGAAGAGCCTACTGTTCATAGCAATCAATTGAGGTGGACTATAAACAGATGTCACCTAAGCATGTCAGCCTTCACATCACTTAGTGTCTCCAGGCAATGAAGAGCAAAGGAATCAATGAGACCTTCCATAGCCACTCTGCTGGACCTTGTGTAAGTTTGTATATTAACAGGCAGTTACATTAAGTTGCAGTGCAGCAGGGAAGGAGGACACCACTTGTAGCAAAAGCTTTGGAAAATAAACTGAGGGCATTGATACAACCAGTTTTCTACAACTAAACACAGACTCACATTTTTAAACTGATAAAGTGAGTAGAAAGTGAGCAGTGGAACTCTTGCAAGTGTGAGTCCTCACCATGAACCAGGCAAGTGAATGTCATCTAGAGAAAGCATTCACTTAGAATAAATATTCAAATATTTATTGTGCATAACACACTGAAGGAAAAATAAAAGTTCCTCTAAAATTTAGTTTCCCATATAAATAAATAATAATGCACAAAGTCCAACACACACATAAAACTAATACTCTTTCAAGGATTACAATTAATAAAGATAAATAAGAAAATGACAGATGAGAATGATTGTTTTCTTCCCCTTACATAGCTATTTTTGATTAACACTAACTTGGTTCCTTGTGATGACCATTTCAGTTTACAGAGTGGTGTTTCAAAAATGTAACCAAAATCATCCACAGTTGACTCTGCAATGCTTAAAAAAGTGCAACCAGCTTTGATATTTGTTCATACAAGCTATGTCCATTAAAACCTAGATTATGGAGTCACCCAATAGAATCAAGTTTACACTGTGTGCACAATTATTAGGTAAGTTGCATTTTTGAGGATTAGTTTTATCATTTAACAACGACAGTGCTCTTGGTCAATCCAAAATGTTAATAAACCTCAAACCTGAATTTTTAAGGATGTGAAAGTGAGATTTTGGCTTTTGTATGAGTATATCTGTGTGTGCACAATTATTAGGTAATCATTAGTTTGCAGAATTATTACACATCTAAAAAAAAAGTATTCACATCTTACTTGTTTATTTTCATCTGTTAAAGTGAGAATAATAAACTCAAACTTTACAAATAAACATTTCTGACATTCGAAAAAAATAAATAAATCAGTGACCAGTATAGCCACCCTTCAATTCAATAATGCTCAAAAGTCTTCCATCTACAGAGTCTATCAGTTTCTTGATCTCTTGACTAAATTTTTGTGCAGCAGCAACCACAGCCTTCCACACATTGTTCAGAGAGGTGTACTGTTTTCCTTCACTCTACATCTCACGTTTAAGAAGGGTCCACAAGTTCTCAATAGGGTTTAGGAAGGGGTCCACGTCATTCTTCCACCTTTAAGGCCTTTACTGGCTAGCCACACAGTGGAGTACTTTGATGCAAGAGATGGAGCATTGTCCTGCATAAAAATCACAGGCTTCTTTAAATATGCAGACTTTTTCCTGTACCACTGCGTGAAGAGCGTGTCTTCTAGAAACTAGCAGTAGGTTTGGGAGTTGAGTTTGAGATCATCTTTAACCTGAAAAGGTCCAACAAGATCATCTTTAATAACTCCAGCCCATACCATTCTCTTATCTCCACCTTGCTGGCATCTGAGTCGAAGTGGAGCTCTATGCCCATTGCTGATCCAGACACAGGCCCATCCATCTGGTCCATCAAGAGTTATTCTCATCTCATCAGTCCATAAAACCTTCAAAAAAATCTGTCTTCACATATTTTTTGGCCCATACTTGGCGTTTCAACTTATGTGTCTTGTTCAGTAGTGGTCTGGTTTCAACCTTTCTTATCTTGGCCATGTCTCTGAGCACTGCAGGTAGGTTGCAGTTCTGGAATGTCACAGCACTGGAGGATAATGGGTTCCTGGTAGCTTCACATTTGATTCTTCTCGAATCTTTGGCAGTTAATTTGCATCTTTTTCTCCCAACACATTTCTAGCGACCCTTTTGGGTATTTGTAACCAAACATTTGACGGTTCTGTGGTCACATCCTAATATTTTGGTAATTTCAAGAGTGCTGCATCTCTCTAAAAGATGTTTTATAGTTTTTGACTTTTCAGAGTCAGTTAGATCTCTTTTCTGACCCATTTTGCATGGGGGAAAAAGTGGTCTAATAATTGTGGACACATGATATAGGGTGTTGATCTCCTAAGGCCACATCCTCCCTCTTTACACAAATGCACATCACCTTGTAAGTTTAAATCCAATAAGATTATGCATATAAACGACGATATGGTCAAAATACTCACTAGCAAGGTTATTATAGTTAACTAAAATTAAACTAAAACTAAAGCTAATATTTTAGTTAACTGAAGTAAAAACAGAAACTAGACTTTTGATAAAAATGAAAACTAACTAAAACGATATTGTGTACTCACAAAACTATCTAAAATAAAATAAAAATTTACATAAAATGTTCTTAGTTATAGTTTTTTGTCAGTTTGGGCAAATTTGATAAGGCTAGCATTCTGATGAAGCTTTGGTGCATTTGTTATTGAGACTGCGGGATGTCTACATGACTGGAAGTCATCTGCGTTCAAAGTGTAAATGTAACTTTCAGCTGCTCCCTTGTATTCTCCACCAAGGGGTTGCCACAGCAGATTAATCCGCATTGGTAATTTGCCAGAGGGTTTACGCCAGATGTCCTTCCCGATGCAAGCCTCCATGGTGAGAGGGGCTTGTGTCCCCACCTGGGACTGAACCAGAGACCTTCTGCTTGTACAAAAAATGTGCAAGCCACAAAGTAATGTATTTGTATTGTAATTTCTAATCCAAACATCTTAATTACTCCTTGGACAAATACTATCAATATTATTATAATTAAGAAATTAATCAATTCTAAACTAAAATGAAACATTTTCAAACAATAAAAAATTTAACTGAAACTGACAAAGTCACCCTGGAAACTAACTGAAACAAAACTGAATTAAAAAACTAAAACTCAAAACAAAATAAAAATAAAAACTAATTAGTAAAAGAACAACAATAACAACTCTGCTCACTTGTCTAATAATTGTGCATGCAGTGTAGCGAGCACGTTACATAAGCAGTCACCATTTTCCTGGCTGGCTGGGCCTTTGCTTGTCATGCCCCTACTTAATTTCATTACACTTCCTATCTATCTCTAGTAGTACTCAAATGGTCAAAAGAAAGGCATGAAATGTTCCCAAACATATTCTTTAAAAACAGAATCATAAAGCTAACATATACCATTGTGCAGATTCATCACATAACTACAGCTGTAAATTCCACTTTAAATATATGATTAATTAAAAGTGACTGTAAAAAAACAACCCCCAGCCTAAACCCAAAGTCTCCTGCCACTGCAAGGGGTGAAATAACCCAACTGACAGACAGATGTACAGACAGATTTTTTTCTCTACATATTTACAGAGTAAAACATTGCATTGAGCGGAGAACAGCAGAAGCCTTGTTGGCTGCAGGGACAGACAGGCTCATGGTGAGCCAGTGAGGCAGTGGGCTGGACTGAAGGGGAGGGCTCACCAGGCAGAGGTTACAATAACACATTTCCTTGCACCATGCCACTAAACAAGAAAGACATAAAGCCTGCTGACTGAACTGGTTTACAATCGGGTCCAAAAAGCCAGAGCTTGGCCAAATTAAATTAAATTAGATATGATTACACAGGGTACCCTGCCATTAAATATATGAAGCTAAACCATTTTAACAGAATGTAACTATTTATTATTTGCAGTGTTGTAACTACGCAATTTTCCTCCATTAGTGCTGTATTCACACTTTTAATCTACTTGCAACCTATAGTTTGTGATAGTTTGTACTTCTACTCTAGACTTTATCTCAGAGACATATATTGTATTTTTAGTTTATTACATTTACAGCCTTAATTTTATAGATCAACATTTTGCATACAAATTTGCTAATGAGCAGTTCTAGACAGTAAAATGAGCTTAACCTGGGCAAGATATAACACAGAAACTTTTTATATACTGAGGAATCAGTAATAAAGACAGTATATATACATAAATACAATATATAGCCAGAAGTATTGGCCCACACCTTATAATCAATCAAATGAGGTATTTAATTCAGTGCCATTGCCACAGGTATATAAAATCAAGCTTCAAGCAATACAGTCTGCCTTTAAAAACATTTGTGAAAGAATGACTCATTCTAAAGAGCTCACTGAATACCAGCATGGTTCTGCAATATGATCTCAACAATGCAAAAAGTCAGTTGATGAAATTTCTTCTCTCCCAGATAGTCTATGATCAACTGTAAGTGGTATTTTTACAAAGTGGAAGTGTTTAGAAACTAGGGCATCTCAGCCACAAAGTGACAGACCATGTAAAGTTGCAGAGCATGGTTGCTGAGTGCTAAGGCACGTAGTGTCTGGGTTTGGCCTGAGCCCCTTAGTTCCAGTGAAGGGAAAACTTACTGGTTTAGCTTACCAAGAGAGTTTGGAAAATTCTATGCTTCCAACTTTGTGGAAAAAAGTTTTGGGAAAGCCCCTTTCTGTTCCAGCATGACTGTGCCCCAGTGCACAAAGCAAACTCTATAAAGGCATGACTGGATGAGTTTTGTGTGGAAGAACTTGACTTGCTCACACAGAGCCCTGCCCTCAACCTCATCCAACAGCTTTGGGATGAAGTAGAAAACAAAGTTTGCAAGCCAAGCTCTGTCATAACATCAGTGTCTGACCTCAGAAATGCTCTTCTGGATGATGAGACAAAAATTCTCACAGACATGCTCCAAAATCTAGAAGAAAGCATTTCCAGAAAGTGGAAGCCATTATAGCGGAAAAGGGGTGACCACTCCATATTAGGGCCTATGGATTTAGAATGGGATTGTCAATATGGACCATTTTTAACACTGTAAAATAATGGTGGAACCTTTTCTTACCTTTTCTTAACTGGAGCAGCGCTACAGTATACTACTACTACTATCATTCCTCTGAACATGTCCAAACCATTTCAGCCTTGAATCTCTTACTTTATCTCCAGACTCCTCAACTGCACTGTCCCTCTGATGTACTCAATTCTAATCCTGTCCCTTTTCAGTTATTTATTTATTGTTTTTCTTTAATTTAACTACCCCTTGATTGACGGAAACTAAGAATTGTTCTTAATAACAAATAACCAACCTGTTTTAAACTCTCTGAGTTCATCATAGCAAGCCTCACTACTGTCTTATAAACCTTCCCTTTCACTCTTGCTGCTATCCTTCCGTCACAAATCACCCCTGATACTCGTCTCCACCCACTCCACCCTGCCTGCATTCTCTTCTTCACCTCTCTTTGGCTCTGTCCGTTGCTTTGGATGGTTGATCTCAAGTATTTAAACTCATCCACCTTCACTACCTACACTCCTTGCATCTTCACCATTCCATCTGCCCCATCTTATTCAAGACCTTGGTGCAGCCCTTCAGATCATCCACTGTCAACAATACATTTGAGCTTCTCTCCCTTTAAGCCAACTTTCCTCTGATTAGCTTGTAAACAGAAGCTGGGACTAAAATTACTGTATTAAGGATAGGCCTTCTGACTGACATCATGCAGAAGCAATAGTCGGAATTTTTTTTGATGAAACTGAGCATTCAGAGCAATCTGAATGCCTGAGCTTATGGCGCAAACAGTGAACTCATAATGTAAAACTTTGACCATGTTTAATATTATCATCCACCACTGTAACTGTATATGTATGACGGAAAATAAGGAAATGCATAATAGGTCCACTAAAAGGTTTATTAAATAAAAACTGACGGTAGAGTAACAATTTATGAATTATTTTTGCTGCAAGTGTTATATTTACTTTTTATCATTTTCTCATTACTTATGTTACCAGGTAAGCAGAAATTTGACATTATAAACGGATAAAATTTAATAAATGTATTTAGTTACTCTTCACTCATGATGTACATATGCAAATTGCCAGTGAGTTTTCCTCATTAAAGAATCTGATTATTTCTACAAGCGCTGATATTTTTGGAAAACATATACAAAAGTCCTGTGGAGAAACTGAGGTGCTGGAATGTTTAAGGGACAACATATACTGCACGTTCAATTTGAATTTAATAAAATAGTCTGAACAGTTGAAACCATAAGAAACAAACCAGGCAGTGGATTACTAAATACAGTCATCCATCACTGAAAACCGCTTCCCTTGTCATGCTCTTGAAATATATAATCAATTAATAGCTGACTATGTTTGGATTTATTGGGCAGCCTCAGTCAGAGGGGTTCAAAATGTTCCTGCTTGTTAAATGAATCATGGCAGCAGCAGCCGCGGCAGCAGCAACTGTGGCCTGCTCTGTTTCTAACACAGACACAATGACCACACTGGACCTGGGGGATTAGCTGAACTTCCCCTCTGAATCTGAATACAGATGAAAGGGCCTGAGATCAATTTTGAGAGACCACTGTCCAAACTGTGCAAAGAAGAAAAGAGGATGAAAATTAACAGTTTTTTATTCAATTTTTTACACATTCTACTAATTGTGCATAGAACTAGATTTATATCTAGAGCTCCACTTCCCCCTACTCTCCTCTTCCACCTCACTCTTACGAACATGCACACATATACATTTGAACACACATCTCCTGGGGCAATGTGAGAGTGTCTATTCATTCAGCAGAGGCCAGCTGCACACCTGGTGACAGCCCAGGATGGTGGTGTTTGGCTCAGGTCACGATATGCAAGGAGAGGTAAGGAAAGGGCCCACAGGCTTGTCCTTCAGATGGTGCTCAACCTGCATATTCCAATTCATACAGCAGCAGGGCAAGCACTGGAATTTCCTCTCGTGTAAGGGATTACTGTCTCAAAGGCGGGCTCCGCTGTGATTGAAAAGGCCCCTCTGACAATAAATACAGATCAAAGTCTGAGGCACTACGATTAATTCCCTGAACTGATGTGTTGCTCTATTGGCCCTGTTTATACTGCCCAACCTTTTAAAGAGCAAACACATGGCTTCAGTGTCAGACACACAAATGTTTGGATTCAAGAAGATTTTGAATTCATTTACAATTTTACATTTTTATACTTCAGTATTTAGGGAAAGCTACGTGTCCTCTGTAGCATAGTGGTTTGCACATTCGCCTTCCAAGCAAAAGGTCCCTGGTTCGATTCGATGTGGGGACACAAGCCCTTCTCACCATGGAGGTTTGCATCTGGTGTAAAACCTGGCAAATTACCAGTGTGGATTAATCCTCTGTGCCAACCCCTTGGTGTAGAGGTATATACATTTAGGGAAAGTTATCTTACAAACGCTTTAGAGGTTTGATGCATAAAATGGGTAGAGAACAATGCAAAGTAAATTTACAACAGGTACACCTATAAACACAGAAACTATGACTTATGACTGAAAAGGCCTGTTAACTTCTGGCAGTGGTGTTAGTGATGTTAGCAATGTCAGCCAGCCATGGGGAGAGGACCACAATGCCTAACCTTAAAAAAGAAAAACCATAAAAATTCCACAACAACTATTTGAACCTGGAACCAATGGTACTTTTACTGGAAAAAATCTCCACTAGATATTTCCTGTAGTCCTTGTGTAATCTGGCACCATCCCTCCTTTTTTGATGTAAATTAGAACCAAAGACAAGTGAACCAGATAAGATTCAAATCTTGGGTCCTGATATTCATGTGGATGTTACGTTGACACACCAAGTGACTTAAATGTTATTGTCATATTCAGCATCCACTAGATGTTCCGAAGCAGTTTGATCCATGGATTCCCCACCCTGTAAGCCAAAGAACCCACTGCTGCCCTCCTCGTGCCACAGGAACTACAGAGCACCCCAAAAGGTGTCATATTCACATTTCAGTTGATAGAGCCATGCTGTGGATTTTTGCAAGCGTCAGTGTACCTAACAGATCCATAAGAACCTCTACAGTGAGCAACCAAGAAGGCCCAAGGATTTAAGGTCTTAGAAAATTTCTACTTCTGTTTTTACTGCCATCTGTGCTGTTTTATTCTTGTTCTAAATCACTTTAGGCTGCATGTTTGCATGAAGGGTGCACTATAAATAAAGTTGAATTGCGTATTATTTGCTTATGTAGTTTCTATGTTATTTAGCTAATTAATGTTCTTTAAAGACTGTTTACTGCCTTTTCAAGAGTTAACCGTCTTCTGTCTGTGTTTTGACTGCACTTAGATCTTCATAGCAGTATAGGTCATTTTTTAAGTTGTCCCTGGCCAGTTCTTAAAACTGCAGACTAAAATAGAAAAAAAATATATTTATATAATAATTACAAATTCCATTGTTCCACTAATAAATATATGAAAAATCCTTAACCAGCCACAGCAAGAAAAAAAAATCCACCAATGTGGCTACGTGTCTCCTGACAACATCTAACTTTTGAGAGGTTTGGCATCTATTGAAGAAATATTTCTCAAAATAAATCATCAGCGAGAACATCGTTATAGTAATGATTCCAAAACTCGGATATCATATTGGCTACAGCATTGGCTATGTAGTATTTAAAACATTATCCAGCCCTATTGGTATGCAAGAACATCCACTTCTTAACCACCACATGTATACACTTTCTCTAAATCTTTGCCTCACATACATGAACACACACTTACGCACAAGCACAGACACCCACAAACTCTACTCATAAACACATTTGTGCCAAGAACATTCTGTTCACCTCCATTACCGAAATAGTCTATCTCTTATGGTAATACAGAAAACTTGAGTGACACAGTCGCCTTAGTCAAGAACAGACAGAAAAAGAAAGTACAGCATGTAATCTAACTTTGAATTCACACACACACACAAAATATCCATAATTTGCTTCAGATTCTTCTGTTCCATTCCAATGTGAGGCAGTTACTAGGAACCTGAGGTGTTAATATGTGTGATGTGTGTTAGAACTGGAGGCCTGCGCCTGTCTAGCAGTTCCAGCTGCATTGGGTTGTGTCTGTGGTTAGAGGCCTTCCATGTTTCTCAGAGCGGATTCAACCTCTCAGCCTGCAGCAGCTGGCAGCCATCAAGCTGCTGGCACCACACAAACACACATGCGCATGCACACACATGCTCACACAGACGTCTGCAATTTCCATGGTAATCAGTAGGGAACCGGAGCGTGGTCATGCCAGGGGTAAGGAAACGAGGGAAGAGGGATATTCAGTTCAGTCCTAGACCTCTGATTTCGTTAGCTTAAGTGATCAGAGATACAGGGAAAGAATTAGGATATGAGCTACTGCTTTTCCTGTAAATGAACATAATCTAAGAACTGGACACAGATGGGCAAACCATGTAATGCAAAGTTTAAGTATAATGCTGATTACTCAAAGCTGGGGTATTATTTTCATTGTTTTGGCCATCGGTGCTATCAATAATAAAAACTTTGTTCTCACTCAGTTAATTGCTGACATCTAGGATTAAAGCAACATCACTGAGTGCTGAGATGTAGCATTAAGGAGGTGGTCAGATACTGGTTTTAAGGGAATAGTTCTATATTTTAGGAAATAAGCTTATTCACGAGTCAAGAGTTGAACAAAAAGGTTAATATCACTTATTTTCCATGGCTTCCACACTAAGGTAAGCTTGTTATTTACCAGACACAAAAGTTGTACTGACCTTCTCATGCAGCACTAAGTATGATCGTGAATAAACATATCACCCAACATGTTGCAATATTCTTTCAGATAAATCCTTGGAATAGTAGGTCTTCTGAATTAAATACAGAGGTCAGACATCAATATTAATACCAAAACTCTCAAAGGTGCACTCACTTATGATTCATATGAAATTAAGTGGTCTAGATCAGAATTTCTCAAATTGTGGTATCAGTTCCCTAGAGGTTCACAAGAGTACTGCAAGGGTTTTGGTTTTTTAACATGGTAAAAAGAAGTTTGAGAAACAACCTTTTATAGTCAATATTTGTGCGTGGATTAATTTGCTGTGGTGACCCCTTGGTGGAGAATACAAGGGAGCAGCCAAAAGGTGCACCTAGTGTCCCCGGTAGCATAGTGGTTTGCGCATTTACCTTTGAACCAAAAGGTCCCTAGTTTGATTCCAGGTAGGGACACAAGCCCCTCTCACCAAGGAGGGTTGCGTCAGGAAGGGCATCTGGTGTAAAACCTCTGCCAAATTACCAATATAGATTAATTGGCTGTGGTGACCCTTTGGTGGCAAATACAAGGGAGCAGCTGAAAGGTATGTTTGTGTTCAGTGTAATTGTTAACAAAGATGCTCAATGTGAGGAGGAAGCCAGTTTTAGTCATTTAGTGACAGACAAGACGCTGCAGTGACACAGCTGAAAGCACAGGAGATGAAGTGATTGATACTGAGACCTCCTTTTTTGTAATGACTCTAATCAAAATATAGCATTGAAGAAACTGTATCTTGGAAAAAAAGCAGATCAAAAGTTTGCTCTCTGCATTTGCCTCCCTGTTGCCAAAGCCACTCCCCATCTGTAAGAACAATAAGCTGTGATGTGTTAATTCATGTGGACCTTTATTTAACTGACAAAAGTACAAAGAAAAGATTTTCAGTAGTTTCACTGACCAACTTGGTTGTGTTTTGTAAATATACAAATTTGCAGAATTTGATAGCTACAACATACCCAACAAAAGTCATTGTATTCCATCATCTTACCTTTTAATCATTTTGGAACTGAGGATGAAAAGTGTAGTTTTGCAACTGGAAATCTTGTCCATTCTTGATAAGTGTAACACTTAAGCTGCTCAACAGTTTATGGTCTATTTTTTAATTCTCCTCTTCATAATGAACCAAGCATTTTTAATATGGCCCTCCTGGATTTCTTGGGTAGAGATGTTGCCTTGGTGGCTGCACACGTATCTCTAAAATCTTAATATACACCCCAGAGTCAATGGTACTGTACCTTCATCCTTCATATAAATGCAACTCACCTATGCCATGGGCACTGATGGACTCCATACCATCACAGATGCTGGCTTTTTCATCTTTGGTGGTAACAATGTTGAAGGATGTTTTCATCTTTGGTGTCGAGAACTCAGAGTATGTTTTTCCCAAAAAACAAGCTGAAATGTGGACTCATCTGACCCGGCAACATGGTTCCACAGTCTTTCAGTCCATCTGAGATCTGTTCAGCCCCAGAGAACTCAGCTTTGTTTCTGCACAGAGCTGATGTATGGCTAACTCTTGGCATAATTCAGTTTCAAATGGCATTTCTGCAACAGACTGTGTTAAGTGACAATAGTTTTGTGGTGATGGAGTTCAACTCAACCTCAGGTGGCTATATGTGTCATAGGACCTTGACGGTTTCTTGCGCAGCATAGCCTGAAGGGTCGAAGATCACATGCACTCATCAGTAGGTTCTGACCCTGCCCTTTTAGACACTGAGATGTCTCTTTTAATTCTCTGAATCTTTTCACGATCTTTCACATACACTGTAGATTTAGATTTTGAAAGACTTAAATTCTCTGCAACTAGTTGAGAAATGTTTCTTTTGATCTGATTAACAGTTCTCTCACAAATTTTGATTCAGAGGGGTAAGGCACAACCCATCCTTACCTGCAATGACCAAGCCTTTGATGGATGCCACTTTTATACCCAATCATGATAGCACATGTTCCCAATTAGCTTGTTTAATGTGGGGTCTTCCAAATCAGTGTTACTTGAATATGCTGTTTCCCCATGATCTGGGGGTTTTATGATGTTTATATTATTGTATTTTGGGCTGCTCATGCTTTGTTTCTTGTTTCTTTAGTTTCGTGGAGGTTTACAATTCAAATCGTATTGGTTTATTCTCCTGAGTTTCTCATATTTAATGTTTTTTTTCTCCTCCTTCCCTACGTCTTCCCTGTAAGTTGTTTTGTGTTTCTGTGCTTAGTTTTTGAGTTTTAGTGCATTTCTTGTTTTACTTTGTGTCCTGTGCTTTGTATTATTTTTTGTTTCCTGTATTCCCTGATTTTCTGACTGTTGTCACTGGTGTTCCACTCTTTCCTGTGCCCTGTTTGTGATCAGTCTGCATGTATTTATAGTCCTGCCTTTCAGTTAGTCTTTGCCGTAGTGTTTGCTTTCCTCCCCATGTTCTCCATGCCTGTGATTAGGTTTCTTGATTGACTGCTCTCAACAGACGTTGTTTGTAAAGCCAAAGACAGCCAGATAAAGGGGCTTACTTTCTATTTACTTGATCTGCCTCTGGAGTCCTACGTTTGGGTCCTCATTGGGTCCTCCTCCAACAATCCACCATTACATGACATAAAAACAAAAATTTTTTTCTTTTTACTTTTTGCCAGATGAATAAAGGTTTGTGTAAATTAATATATGAAAAGATTTTTGTTTTTATTGCATTTTGGAAAATATCCCAGCTCTTCTGGAGAGGGATTTCTAATTCTGACCAAAATTCTGAGTAGTGCAATTCGTGAGAAAAAACTAACTTCAGTCCAGCTAAAATGTCATCGTAGTGTAAGTGAGAAGATGGCGGTGTTGAAGGTTGTTCTGCCATGAATTTAATGATGGATATCTGAAATGTAGCCTTTACATGAGCACTGATTGAGCAATGCTGTATTACATGTACTTATAAAGCATTTTTTTAACTACTATGCATGGGTGTGTGTGTGTGTGTGTGTGTGTGTGTGTGTGTGTGTGTGTGTTTTTGTATGTGTCTGATCATCTGTTAGGGTGTTCATTATAGGGGAGGAAAAAAACCCTTACTTTGCTAATCTGGTTAATGGTTTGGTTTGTTTACAAAGCCTCAAAAGTGACCAAACAATGAGAAACAAGTATCTGATGTCTTAGCTGGACTACATATCAATCACTTTAGTGTGTGTAATGTTGTCAGAACTGATTAAAATGATTGCCAGAACTATGGAAATAAGACCCAGGTTGTAACAATTCCAAAAGATCATTTAAACACCTGGCCTGGCAATCGGAACATAGACCAAAACCCTGTGTGATGTGGCTTCACGCTGGTTAGCCAATATGGCAGAGGTAATGCATACAAATCCAGAGCATAAGCACGCTAAAAGCTGCTACAGTGCATCAGTAAAACGCAAGACTCTTCCACCATTCAGGGGGGTAAGAGTACGCCTGCTGTTTTGCCTGGCTACTAAACAAAACCTCAAATGACCTACTTTCATTCCTACCCCAATTCCTCCACCCGTTGCCTCCTCCTCACACACACACACACACACACACACACACACACACACACAACTGCTTAGACAGGCATCTCCCTATCGACAGTCAGTAATGTGAGAC
>VUQH01086044.1:0-11695 GCA_015106775.1 Etroplus canarensis | reverse complement strand
CAGCACGCCTCCTTAGTAAATCCCACAGTTGATGGTAACTTGTGCTATCAGCTTGAAGTTGGCCTCTAGTGTTGTCTTCCACATCCCTATTGAGTTCCTGATGAAGGCTCTTAGGGTCCTATATCTTGTATATTTCCAGGCATTCCAGGATCCATGTGTGAGGCATTGAGTCATAGGCTTTCTTATAGTCAGTCAAGGTGGTGCACAGGTTGGTCAGTCTCGTCTTACAGTCTCGGGTGACTGCTCTGTCTACCAGTAGCTGGTGTTTTGCTCCTCTACTATTTCTGGGGGTGGAAACACATAATAGCAACTCTACGACTTTGTTTCTTTACTGTTACAATTATAGCCATAACATCTAATATTTTCTGCATGAGCTGAAAATCTTCCCATTTAAGACAATTAGGAAGACAAATTGGAGCATGTACCTTATTTCAGTACCCATGTCATTTTGAATAATCACCGTATTGGCTCTCTTTACAGCCACTCTCACATGTGCACACTTATGCTAACTCTCACCAACAGCAAAGCAAAAGCAAAGACTCAAGCTAACAATGAAAGGATTCATAATCAGAACTGGTGAACTGAAGGAAAAGCTAATGAGCATATGCACTGTTGAAATGCACCAGTACCATTGTCATTATTTCTCAGCACACGTTCTCTTGAAAAATAATCAACTGTATCCCCATGTTAGGCGTAAATGAAGCTAACATGATTTCATGCATCCTGAGATGAATACTGTTGCAGTTTCTTAAATCCTGACATCAATGGTTGCTGGAAGAAGTATGGCATCCTTTGTTCCCTTCTCTAGTATTCGTCACTTGTAATAAACTGAGATTACAGGGGCATACCTACAATAATATGCACTGCTCTCATTTCCTTTGTGTGGGCAGGAGTATTTTTGTAATTAATCTACTGGTGTTTTTTTTTGTTTTTTTTGTTTTTTTAACATTTGTACATTTTAAAATGTCAAACAGATTTAATTTCCTTCACAGAAGTGGAGGATGAATCTTCAGTGAAAATAAATAAGGTGCAGTTTGGGCATGCAAGAAATGTAAGAAATTGCTTTTTACTTTGTCTTCATCTTCTTTTTCGTCAGAGCTCACCACAGTGAATCATCTGCTTCCATCTCACCCTATCCCTTGTGTTCTCTTCTGTCACACCAACCCTCTGCAAGTCCTCATTCACTACATCCATGAACTTTCTCAGTGATCTTCCTCTTTTCATCCTGCCTGGCAGCTCTGTTTTCAACATACTTTGTTCAGTCTATCCACTATCCCTCCTCTGCACATGTCCAAACTATCTCAACTTTGCCTCTCTGACTTTGCCTCCAAACTGCTCAACCTGAGCTGTCCCTCTGTTGTGCTCATTGCTAATCCTGTCCATCTTGATCACTCACAGCAAAAATCTCAACATCTTCAATTCTGCCACTTCCAGCTCTGCCGCCTGTCTTTTTTGTCAGTGCCACCGTCTCCAGACCATACATCACACCAGCTCTCATGACTAACTTGTAAACCTTCTCTTTCACTCTTTATGCTATCCTTCTGTCACAAAGCACCTGAAACTTGTCACCACCCACTCCAGCCTGCCTGCATTCTTTTCTGTACCTCTCTTATGCACTTCCCATTACTTTGGATGGTTGACCCCAGGTATTTAAACTCATTTTCACAACCCCTACTCCTTGCACCTTCACCATTCTGCCTGCCTCCCTCTCATTCACACACATGTACTCTGTCTTGCTTCTACTGACTTTCATTCCTCTTCTCTCCAGTGCATACCTCCACATCTCTAGGCTCTCTTCCACTTCCTCCTTACTCTCTCTACTGATCACACTGTATTCTGTGAACATCATAGTCCACAGAGACTCTTGCCTGACCTCATTTTTCAACCTGTCCGTGACCATTGCAAACAAGAAGGGGCTCAGAGCCGATCGCTGATGTAATCCAAACCCCACATTGAACATTTGTTTGTGACTACTACTGTAATAAGTTAAATTGATATTATCATCTTCTTTAAAATGCAGTGTTTTTTCTTTCTTTTTTACCCAGACTTCAATTGTACTATACCTTGACAGATGTTTTGATAAATTCAGTAGTATTACATTTTTCCCCCTGTTAGGAAAAAGCTTACAATGGATGACAATGTTCTTCTCTGAGTGAGACAAACTCAAAATAAGGCAAGACTGCTTGATCTGCATGGCATATTTCCTAAACTGGAGCAGTTCAAAGTGCTTTAAGGACTAATAAAAATACAGTAATGAAATAAATAATCCAAAAATATAATAAAAGTATAAATATATTAAATATTTAGAAGTAGTAAAGAAAAGAGATGCATAAGAGAAAACACTAAAGATGTACAAATAATTTAAATAAATAATACTTAATAAAATATAATTAAAAATATATCCTGCAGCTGAACGTATACCACTCTATACACCATTTATTATCTATTTTATGTTATAACCTGCACTGTCCTGCAGCACGTCAACATAAGATAACATGCAGAAAAAATTAGTAATATGAAATGGAATAGTAATATCATTACTATGGTAATTTATCATGCTATCAATTTTGCCATAATATTACAGAGCCTGGGGATACTTTGTATTTCACATAAATGGAAACCTATTTTCAAGTGAAAGCATGATGTGAATCAAGTTGGATTTGAAAGGCTGGAGCCAAGTGCCAGGCACTGTTCACACAACAGGAAAAAAACTTATTTTCTCTCTCTGTGACAATGTTATTACTTCAATTGGCTATAGTTCCCAAAAGCCCTGACTGGACAAAGAAACAGACAAGATGTTCTTAAAGGCCTCCCTCACTACTCCACACTATTTGACCTTTCTGCTGATTTAGCATGTCCTTACGGACAGTGTGTTTTGCTCCAAGACAGAGACATACATCGCCTGAGTGGACGTTCATGCGTTCTCCAACCCATTCATTCAACGAGAAGAAATTACATTTTCCAATTGTGTGCGGTGAGATGATGGAATTACATTGAGGGCAAAAGGATGTGTGGAGAAACACAATCAGTGCAGTGCGGAGCCCACAAACATACCATCAAAGTGAATTTCATAGAAATAGCATTTTCAAAGCACAGTCAGAGACTTTTGACCTCTGTGCTTGATTTTTGGAGGTTTAGCTGCTTTTGCTAGGAGCTTGATCATGGCTTTGTTTGTCATGCTTGAAGTTTCACACATTTTCCTAGGAGCACAACATGGCTGCATTAATTACAGTTTTAATTGGGCAATATACAAGTATACCAAGTAAAAATATCTTAAATGCGCTGCAAATCTCTGCAGGGACAATACGTCCTCCTAGGAACATTATGCTGTAAACAAAGAAAAAAGAAACATTTAGATAAAAAGGGAACATAATTTCCCCTTATTGACTGTATCTGGGAGCGCTAGAATTCTTGAAGTATTTAACACTTACAAGAAGTAAATGTTGTACCTTTGGGGATCAGTTTCTATGCTTCTGGGGATTGTGTCATTATTTTGTCATCTCATCAGTGTTTATTTCCCAGTTTTACTTGATTATTTATCTATAGTGTAAAACTTTGCTGTGATTAAAGCATAGGTTGATTAAGGATGATGATACAATTTATTGGCCAAAAGGGATTTGAGAGGCCTCACCAAAAATTTAATTAAGAACAATCCCCTAAAAACTGGAAAAGTAGAATTAACTAATATCTTGACAAGTTGTTAGTCAAGTACAATCCAGCTGGATTTTTGGCAAGTCCCACAAGGACAAAAAGGGTGAAGCATACTTAGCCAAAACAGCAAGTCATGTTGTCTTACCTGTGAAAGCAGGGGAGGCTCTATTAATATAACATGGAGTAAATGGCCTTGGAAGAATTCATGGGGATCGGAAAGTGTCATCCACTCTGCTGCTCACGTCTCAGACTCATACAACTTGAGTAACTGCCACATATACAGGGCGCAATTCAAGGTTGTGATGATATATCTACTGCAGTAATTTAAAAATCAACGATACAGTGCTCATAAACAATATAAGAGCAGAACCAGCATTGCTGCAAATTTTTGGTTTGGATTTTTAAGTGTGTGTGAACACACTTTGTAAACAGGGACAACATACTGTATAGACAAACATATTGAGCCACGTCCCTTAATCATTCAGTTCAGGTGTTTCAACCAGTTCAAGAACCTAGTCATGCAGTCTGCCTTTACAAACATTTGTGAAAAAATTGGTCATTCTTTCACAAATATTCTTTCACAAAGGAGCGTGGTACATTAATAGGATTTCACCATGGCAACAAGTCAGTTGGCAAAATTTTTTCCCTTAATCTACAATTAACTGTAAGTGCTATTATTGCAAAGTGGAAGTATTCAGAAACCACAGCAATTCAGTCACAAAGTGGCAGACCATGTAAAGTTACAGAGTGAGGTCCTGAGTGCTGAGGCATATAGTGTATCAAAGTCACCAACCCTCTGTGGACTCAAGACTTTCAAACCTCCTGTGGTATTAACATCAGCACAAAAACTGTGTCCTAGGAATGTTCTGGCATGATTTTCCATTGTGAAGAAGCTCCCTGCAAGCCTTACATCACCAAGCATGATATCAAGCGTTGGAGGGATTTTTGTAAAGTACTCTGGAGCAGTGTAAACGTGTTCTTTGGAGTGACGAATCATGCTTCTCTCTGTGGAAGTTTGATGGATGAGTCTGGGTTCTGCGAATGCCTGGAGAATGTTACCTACCTTACTGCATTGTGCCAGTTGAACAGTTTGGTGGAGTGGGGATAGTTCCAGTTAAGGGAAATCTAAATGCTTCAGTTTACCAAGACATTTTGGACAATTCTATGCTTTCAACTTCTTACCAACAGTTTAGGGAAGGCTATTTTTTGTTGCAGCATGGCTGTGTCCCAGTGCACAAAACAAGGTCCATACAGGCATGGCTGGATGAGTTTGGTGAAGAAATACATGACTGGACTGCAAAGAGCCCTGACCTCAACCCCATAAAACACCTTTGGGGTGAACTAAAATGGAGATTGTAAGCCAGGCCTGCCCATCCAACATCAGTGGCTGAGCTCACAAATCCTGTTCTGGCTGAACAGGCAAAAACTGCCACAGAAATTCAAAAATCTTATAGAAAGACTTCCCAGAAGAGTTAAAGCTGCCCTACTGTAGCTACAAAGGAGGGACCAACTTTGCCTGTGTTTTCAGCATAGGTCATAAAAGCTCCTGTAGGTGTCATGTGTAGGTGGCCCAGTATTTTTGTCCATATAGCGTAGTTATTAGTCACATAGCTGTATTGGAGGTTTGTTGTTTTGGTAATGTGTAGGTAGTCCAGCACTTCTGTCTATATAGTATATGATCTGCAACAGTTGCACTGTCCTTGGTGCTGAAGTAGTTTCTTTCTGTGCTACTATATGTAGTACAGAAATAAGTATTCTGTAATTTCTAACTGGACTCAACTTAATATACTTGACACACTGTTCTTGGGTCCTAATAGGACAATTAATAATTTCACTATCACAGAGAAGTCTTAGATGCAGATGAAAAAGAGTGCGTCACCTATGTGCACCCACACACATGGGTGAAGCACAATTTTTTTTCCTAATTGTTCTAAATTATTCAGTTGATCAACAAAGTCAAAATATGCAACAATGCAGCAGCAAAAACAAGTATGGAGAAGACTGGTAGCAAGTAAATATAGTCTTAAACAAATGCTGAATTTAAAATACTAAAAATCAGCTTTGCTAATGTTTTGTGAGGAATACCATTTCCATATTTGTCAGAACTCAAGAATGCATTCAGTGGATGATGGTGAATATTACTGAATGTATAAACATGGCTTTTGTTTGTTTGTTTACAGAAAAATGAAGCTGGCCACCTTTAAGAGGCACAGTGTTCACTCCAGGCAGTACACATAGCTGGATTTTCTCCTTTATGTTTGTGTGAGCATTAATTTATCCTGTATTTTATAGCCATATGGCTGTTCCCTTTTACCTGTCCCTACTCCATATGCAAATTGGCTGCCTTGTTCTTTTCTGCAGTGAACACCGGAATTTGAAGCGTACACTTGGAAAGCTGTGGTATACAATTTCAAATTATATTAACATTCTTGACCAACATGGCAGAGTGGAAGTGTGGTCTTGTGTTTTGCTCAATTAGCTTTTAAAACTGAAAATTAGGTTGTATTGTTCTGTAGTGTTTGTCTAAACTATAGCAGATGGTGTGAAAATTCTTTGCTGGATATTCAGTGCTTTTTAACTCATGTTTTGGTGTCAGCAGCTGAGCAGTAAGCTGTTACAAAGTGTTTAATATGGTGAGACCCTAAAAATAACAAACAGCTGTGATTGCATGTTTTACTCTACATGTTATGTCTTTAGGTTTTATTGCTTGTTGAAATGTGGTTTAATACTGCAGTATGGCATCATATAGTGCTTTGTTCATGTGTTTTACTGAATGAAGTAACTTTCTTTTGCTGCGATATTACTTGTCTTTATCATGCCATATATTTAAGTCAGAGGTGAAACAATCTGCAGAACGAGAAATCAGTAACTCCCAGTGAATAAACTTGTCAATCTTTCAGGGCTAAAACCAGTTAGTGTACTGCTCCTCTCTTTCTGTCTGTGGTCAACTCACTTGCCTCGATCACTTCTTTGATTTGTGTGTCTCTCCCTGTGTTGCCTCCCCCTGATTACTGTCCCAGTCACTCCATTGCCCCCCTCTCTATTTGTCTCATCTTATCTCCACCATCCCTTTTCTTCCCTAACTGTTTCCCTCTCTTTCTCATTCTCCACGCTTCCCTTGCTCTCACTTTATCTTAACCCCTCCATCTCCTATTCCTCCTGTGCCCCGGTCTCATCAGACAAACACGGAGAGTGATGCGCAAGCACCATCCCTCACATCTCCAATGAGTACCTTGTTATCATCTTGTCCCCATAGCGGCTTTCTGTCTGGCTCCGTCTCAGCTTGGATTCCGTCACTAATGGGACCACATCATTTTCGACAGCCGCAATTCGTCAGTGTTGACAAACAGAGATGTGGTGCAGCTATGTGAATGCAGCTCAAAAGAATTGTAGACTAATCCCTCAGTCTGATTTACACATTTATAAAGGTCTTTTTAAAGCATCATCAAGCTTTTACCACATGATCTGCAAAGACAATATACATTTATTGGTGCCTGTCCCTTTTTAATTAAAGTAATGTCAGCCACAAACTCAGTGCCAGAGAAAACAATGCATGGAATAGTTATTAGAAATTCAAGTGTAGTACCAACAGTGTGCTATATATGAGTCTTATAAGTTTCAATACGGTACCTCAGATTCTTCAGATCTGCTTAATAGAAGCTAAATAAGACTTCATAAAAGCTTAAGCAATAGCACATGTACATTTTAGAGTTTCCCACAAATTCTGGGTGTTAGAGACATACAAATTCTGGGTGTTAGAGGCTTCCAGAATTTGTATGTCAATCTATTTTTATTTCCCTTGACCACGTCTCTAAATAAATTTGTGTTTTTGTGAGCACTGCTTTCATCTCGCATTCTCTCTCTTTTTCTCTCTCTGTGGGTGTGTTTCCTGTTATTTTAGGAAATGCTACTGAAGGTTATTTGTCTAGATAAATGCATAGTCTATATTACACTTAATAGTTTTTTTACCAAATATGTCATATAAAAATCAAATCAACAATACTAACTACAATTTAAAGAGTTTCTGGATTCTGTGACTCCTTTTACCATAGTGGCCATAAACAAGCAAGTCATGTTTGTTTTATTTTAAAAAATTATCATTAAGTTTAGTTTCTACAGCTGATGTCAGTTTTTATTTTTGTCCCTCATCTCTTCGACTGGAGCTGCTATAGAAAAAGAACTCTTCATGGTCATCATGGAAATAAATTTTAGAGAGCACAGACACCACAGACTTTTTCAACATATGGTCATTTGAAAAAGAAAGGTTTCATAGGACTCTATGCCATCCTGTCAAAAACTAAGTACACCTTTTGCTTCAGTAGCTTGTAGAACCGCCTTCAGCAGCAATAACTTTGATTAATTGTTTTCTGCATGACTTCATCAATCTATCACATTGCTATGGAGGAAATTTGGCTCGCTTTTGTTTACAGCATTGCTTCAGTTCATTGAGGTTTACAGGCATTTATTTATGCAGCTTTCTTAAGGTCCCACCACTTTCGCTGGGCCACTGCCAACACCTTGTTTTGTTTCTTTTTCAGCTATGCTTTTGTAGATTTGCTGGTGATACTGGCATCCTTGTGTTGTTGCATGAGAAAGTTTGGGCCAAGCTTTAGCTGTAAGACAGATGACCTCAGCTTTGATTCTAGAATAGTTTGGTATAGAGAGGAGTTCAGGGTCATCTCAGTGACTGCAAGGTGCCCAGGTACTGAGGCTGCAAAACAAGCCCAAATCATCACCCCTCAACCACTGTGCTTAAGAATTAGTTTGAGGTGTTTGTGCTGATGCTGTTTTTGGGTTTTGCCAAATGTGGCACTGTGCATTATGACCAGACATCTCCACTTTGGTCTCATCTGTCCAAAGGACATTCCTACAGAGGTCCTGCAGTTTGTTCATATGCAACTTTGCAATCCCAAGTCATGCTACCATGTTCTTTTTAGAGAGAAGAGGCTTTCCCTTGGCAACCCAAGCCATACTTGTTCAGTCTTTTTGTAACTCTACTGTCATGAACATTAACATTTACATGCTAACAGAGGCCTGTAGAGTCTGAGATGTAGGGCACACTGGCTGATGATCATCAAGTGCATTTGATTAGCAGCACCTGGCTGTTACACCCTATAAATTCCTATTGAAGAAGTAAGGATGTATTTAGGTTTTCACAGGATTGCAGATAGTCCTATGAAAACTTTCTTTTTCACATGACTGTACTTACAGGAATCTGGATATAGTTTTTAGACAGACTTGCAGAAATTATAACCCAAAATAAGTATAAAATAACTTTTTCTCCAACAGAAAGGTCAAATGTGCAACTTCTTGAAATTTTTAAAATAGCCTGAAAGGTTAGACTGGCTAGGATGGTAGCACCAGTCAGGGCAAACATTTTAATTTCCTGTTAGTGGACATTAGGCAGCTCATGCAGTGAGGTGAGAAGAGCTGTGTGCTGAAGCTTATCATGTTTGAAGAGAGGCAGGTATACTGATCTGTGTTAATAACGTAGTGATAACAGCCGTTCAGCCAGCCAGCAGTTATGGGCTGCCAGTGTATTGTGGCATCACGGATCAGACTCCATTTGGCTTCATTTGGCCTGGTCGAGTAGATATGCTGCAGGAGACCCTGCTGGTCATTTACACACTGTCTTTAAAGTATGGTCAAAGAGCATCTGTAAGAGCCTCACAGACGATTCTTTGTAGCTGTTATCAAATAACAGTATAACTAAATGTTTGGTATGTAGAGTAGGCTTGCATTTCAAATGTCTGTCTTCCGTAACACAAAAACCAAGAGGGAAACACGTGTGAACAACCTCAGGAAAGATAAGAATATCCCATTTGATATGTTTTATTTCATGTCTCTCACTTCAGAAAGATCACTCTCATTAGATTCTAGTTTCACTGAGCAATCAGTGATTTTTAGCCACGGTGTGTTCTGCCCTGTTTGTGCTTCAATCATGGGATCTTGGGTTCATCTGTAATCTTATTTTAATCAGGCTTTGCAGGAATATTTTAATTTATAGCTGGTCAAAAGAAAATCTCTCTGAGCTTCTTGGAGCACGAACAGAGCAAGAGCGTTAAATATTTCAATAAACAAGTAGATTTTAAATATTTTATGAGCACAACGATTGATATGAACTGAAACTACTTTATGAAACATTAAAGGCCCTGTGTCCATCTGAAGTATTCAAATTTGCATGGCTCTTACAGAGTACTGCTAGTGCCATGGCCTTTTTAGCTGCATTTAAGCCAGAACACTGGAGAAATACATGCACTGCTGTCGTGATTGTTAGAGCATTCATACATCATGGGAGGAGAGAAATTGGCTTAACAGGAATCTGTTCTCTCTCTCAGGCATTCTCCTTCGTTATCTCACCCCTAAACTCCCCCGATATGCCTTTCTCACCCAACTCTGCTCTCTTTCACTGGGGTGAACACAGAAGAATAACACTGCATAAGATTTCAAAGGGTGAACAAAACACATCCAAGAGCGTGGGATGTGGCCAAGTGGAAAAAAATTCTCTGCAGGGTTAGGGAGTAGAGGAGGAGGGGTTTATATTGTGTCTTAACACATCGGTGCTTTTCTACAGAGTCAGTCCTGCAAAGTTCTGCTTGCTGCGTATATTGCATTACTGAAACATTCAGGTAAAACAAGGTATTCTTCACAAACGTGCAAATCCCAAACTTAATCATGGACCATTATAAATTATGAACTAAAATAGAAATAAATGCAGTCATGATGAAACTGGCATATATTTGCCCCTCAGTTTTTTTCATATCTAATTAAATTCAGTTCTTTATTTTTGCCAACATTTAACTACTTTATTTTCTCACTAAAAGCACTGAGAAATAAGAGAAAATACATGTAATACTGTGTTTTATTTTTATAGCTTTTATAGCACAAATAAAATATTGTTTATAAATGAAGTGAAATGGAGTGTTTTGTAATCTTTAAAATTATCTTTGTTGATACCATCCAAGATATTTGGGCTTGCAGTCTTTATTATTGATACACTATCTATAATGACTTGGGAGAGCTGCCCATTTTATCCATCTGATATGAACATCCCATAGTTTATTCTGTTGTGAGTTTACTATTGGACCCCTCACTCTTATTTTGAAAATTCAATATTTCCTAACCAGCTAACCCTTACTTTATCCTCACTTATTTTACTGTGGATATTTGCTACAGTCTTGATATCCATTCTTACTAGAATCTTCATCAGGTTGAGAATTGCTTCTTGTGCTAAGCCCAGTGAGGCTACAGAGCATAACAATGACCAGCTGTCATCAGAGTACACTAACAGGACGAGAGACTCACTGGTGAGGCAGTTCAATATTTTTGCTTCATTATTTTGCCTTTCAGCCAGTGTCCCCCATAGTGTAGTGGTTTGCACATTTACCTTGCAAGCAAAATGTCCCTGGTTCAATTCCAGGTAGGGACACAAGCCCCTCTCACCATTGAGGGTTGCTTCAGGAAGGGCATCCAGTGTAAGATTAAATTACCAATGTGGCAACCCCTGGGGGAAGAATACAAGGGAGCAGCCAAAGGTACATTTAGCTTTTCAGCCATCAGTTTTCTATCACTTATCCAACTCAGAGTCAAGGGGGGCTGGAGCCTATCCCAGCTGCCACAGAGTAAGAGGCAGGGTACACCCTGGACAGGTCTCCAGTCTTTCACAGAGATAGTACAGCTGGACAAGCACTTACTCTCACATTCATACCTATGTTCAATTTAGAATCACCAATTAACCTATCAAGCATGTCCTTTGACTGTGGAAGGAAGCCAGAGTGCCTGGGTAAAAGCCATTTAGGCACAGGAAGAACATGCAAACACAAAAAGGCCCAAGCCAGGGTTAGAACCAGGAACACATGAGGCAACAGTGTTAATCACTGCTTCACTGTGCCCCTTCTACAACCTGAATTTCAGAAGAGTTGGGACATTATTTAAAATTGAACAAAATGAAAACTAAAAGACTTTCAGATCACATGAGCCAATATTTTATTCACAACATAACATAGATAACATAACAAATGTTCAAACTGGGAAATTGTATACA